>AWOL01S0265338.1:7411-23866 GCA_000715115.1 Nicotiana otophora
CTCAGAACCAAGTTTAGAAGTGTTACTTACCTCAAGCCGTGCAAAATCTCTACTCCAATAAGCCCTTGACTCGCGAATCGGCCTATGAACGCCTTAAATCTAGCCACAAACAATTCTATACAATCAACATAAGCTATAAGAATCAATTCCATATGAAAAAGCTAAGTTCTTAAGCAAAAGTCAAAAAGTCAACTCAAAAGTCAACCCCGGGGCCACGTCTTGAAATCCAACAAAAGTTACAAAATCCTAAACACCCATTCAACAACGACTCTAACCATACTAAAATTACTCAAATCCGACACCAAATCATCACTCAAAATCCCATATTCTTACTCTCCAATCTCTAGCCTTTGACTCCCAAAATTTTCACCTTAAAAACACATAAACTAAGTGGGAGATTCGATGAGTAATCAATATATTTGGATAAAAATGACCAAAAGTGGCATACCTCAAGAAATCGCGCGAAACCCCTCTCAAAAAAATCCTCCAACCAAGCTTGCAAGATCCAAAAATGAATAAAATCTCTGAACCCTTCAATTAAATACACTGCCCAGGCCTTTCGCTTCTGTGGGCCAAAATATGTATCTACGGAATCGATTTTACGAAGAAAACTCCGTATCTACAGAATTCACTAAGTTTCCAAGCTTCGCATATGCGCCCCAAGTTTGCTTCTGCGGAAGCGCTTCTGCACCCAACGTTCGCTTATGCGGAAACACCTGGCCATCCAGTTTCTCCCCCATAATCCGCTTTTGTGACCTCCTTTCCGCAGGTGCGACTCTGCTTCTGCGGACCACCTCTTCGCACATGCGACCACTGCCCAATTTTTTCCAGACCGCACCTTCGGCCACTTCTTCTCTTCTACAGTCACGCACCTAGGACAAATCCTCCGCAGGTGCGATGGCACCAAACATTAGCAGCCCGAAAATTCTCCTAAGTCAAATTCTAATCTGATATCCATATGAATCACCCCTGAGGCCCCCAGGATCTCAACCAAATATACCAGCAAGTCCTAAAACACAATACGAACTTAGTCGATGCCTCAAATCACATCAAACAATATCAAAACCACGAATCGCACCCCAATTCAAGCCTATTGAACTTATGAACTTCTAACTTCTACATTCTATGCCGAAACCTATCAAAACAACTTTGATTGACCTCAAAGTTTGCACGCATATCATAAATGACACAATGGACACTATCGATAAAACTTCTCAATTCTCCAAATTCCAATGTTTTCAACTTTCGCCAATTCAAGCCAAAATCATCCACGGACCTCCAAATCGATATCTGAATACGCTCCTAAGTCCAAAGTCATCATACAGAGCTATCGGAATCATCAAAATTCCATTCCGGGATCATTTACATATAAGTCAACATTCGGTCAACTCTTTCTACTTAAGTTTCCAACCTTGGGACTAAGTGTCCCAATTCATTCCGAAATATCCCCGGAACCGAACCAACCATCCCAACAAGTCACATAACAACAATTGAGCACATAATAAGCAGTAAATGGGGGGAACGAGGCTACAACACTCAAAACAAACGGCCAGGTCATTACATATTCTCCTCTGAGCAACTTTATAAAAATAAAATAGAAACTTGAACTAGATTCATATTTAGAATTCAAAATTACAAAATACATTATAACTATTTCAATTCATCTTCAGAATTCGCATTAGTTCGTGAAACTGATTGAACTTCATCATATATATTTCTGTAATTATTTTTGTAATTCGTCATGCCTTTTTAAGTTTTGAACCTAAAAAACAAAATCTAAATTCAATTAACTCCTATAGATATTTTCACTTATGGTCATGTACAAATCACACTTGCATGAAGTTGTTTGACAGTTATAACATGAAGTTTTTACTTATAGCTCTTCAAAATATTTTCAAAACTTCAAATTTAACGCGTGAAGGATATAGAATAAAGTTGTTTCATGTTGAAGTCTAAAGTTTTAATCAAATACAAGCTAAAACTTCATGCTGATGTAGCATGAAGTTGTTTCACGTTGAAGTCTGATATTTAAATCAAACATAAGAAAAAACTTCATGCTAATGTAGCATGAAGTTGTTTCAAGTTGAACTCTGGAGTTTCAAATGAAATATAAATCTAAAAACATCATGTTAATATAGCATGAAGTGGTTTCAAAGATATAAAATATAAAACTTCAAACTAAACATGCTGAAGTTTTGTCCTACAATACGTAATTTTGTAAATGACTTTTTCCTAAACTTCATACTAAAACATGCTGAAGTTATTTAGTTCATTGCTAAAACTTCATACTAAACATGTTGAATTTTGTCCTGCGGTTTGTAATTTTGAAATATTGTTTTCCTAAACTTCATACTAAACATGCTGAAGTTCTTATGCATGCTGAAGTATTTTAGTTCATTTACTAAAACTTCATACCAAAATGTGCTGAAGTTTTGTCTTGCAGTCTGCAATTTTGCAATGAGTTTTTTTTTCTAAAACTTCATATTAAACATGCTGAAGTTGTTTAGTTCATTTTCTAAAACTTCATACCAAAAATGCTTAAGTTTTTATTTTGCAGTGTGTAATTTTTTAATGACACTGTATCTAGACAGAAGTTAGAGGAAACAAGTACTACTAGCACCTACACACTGGAAATCACCTCCACTAAAACAGTAACAAAGAAAACAGTATAAACCATCTTATCAACATGTATTACTAATACGAATATTAGATGAGATCAAAAGCTTCAGCTTCTGACATCAACTAACTGAGTAAGATGAACAAGATGATGACTGAGAGCCATTAGTGTCAACACATTAAGAAAAGAGGAATACGAATTCAACTTCTTTAGTTTCTGACTCAATATGACCACTTGAGGCTTCACTGCTGCTTCTACTCCTAGAGAATTTTCTGTAGATTCCCTAATTGTTGTTGTTGTCGTCGTATGACTAGTTGTCTTTGCACCTGTAGGATCCAGTACTGAATCCACCCCTCTACTTCTTGGTTCAACGTTAAATATGTCTCTACCTCTACCTTATTCCTTCTCCAACTTCAATATCTCAAGCATAACCTGCAAATATCCCATAGCAGATCACAAATCTAAAAACAAGACTATGTGTGGTTAAGAAAATAATCCGGCTTCTCAAACTTTAGACATATTCATGCTGAAGTTATTTAGTTTATTTGCTAAAACTTCATACCAAAACATGCTGAAGTTTTGTCCTGCAGTCTACAGGTTGGTAATGAGTTTTTTCCGAAACTTCAGACTAAATACGCTGAAGTGTTTCCGAAACTTTCTGTCCTGTATTATGTAATTTTCTAATAATTGTTTGCTAAATTTCATACTTGTACATGCTAAAGTTTTTTTGTTCATTTCCTAACACTTCACACTAAACATACTAAAGTTTCCATACTGCAGGATAGTTCGATTTGCCTTGTTATTACTTTCAATGGGAGATGCACTTTTGATTACAACTACTTAGATCATGAGATAAAACTTGTTCTCGTTAATAAACAAGTATCATTCAAACTTTCCTGAAGATAATTAGTGAAGTCACATATTGTGATGCAACCACATATGCACTAGAAATATGGTTTGATACCAAACTACATACAAGCAAAGGGATGCTTGTAACTTCAGATGAACAACTCAGAACATGTATACATTTGCTAAAAACTGATTCAACTTTCAAGAATTACCATTTTTGTCATCAAAAAAATATAACTACTTTCTAACAGTATTGTTGCTTTAGAATCTGCAACATTTAAACCATCTCTTGCACATACAATAGATTCAGAATAACTTGTTGATTATCAACATGAAATAGAACAACCAATAATGGAATAAGACAATGAGCGACAACCTTCTAACATTACAACTGATTCAGAATTTGGAAAGCTGCAAGAATTACCTGTCACTATAATAAATTCAGACCAGTTTAGTGAGGCCTAACAAGAAAAAGGACAACTAATAATGAAAATATACAACCAACACACAATCTAACAAAGTTTATTATTATCTCCTGCAATGATAAGCAACAACCAGGATCAAGAAAATACATAAATTGTACCGATAACATTAGATACAATTGAAGAAATTGTTGAAACTTCTACTGCTCCAAAGAAATCAAGAAAAAGAGTGAGGAGAAAGCTGAAAGAATCTCCACTATGTTGACAACAAATCCGGTCATCACGGGGAAAATAACAACATAGCGCCTGGTGACGAAGTACCGCCCGTTGATCCCATCGAAATTCCGGTCGCAGGCCTAATTAACGTTAATTCACATGTGGCTATCAACACAAACTTGCCTACCGACCCCGAGAATAGCATCCGTGGTGGAGCCCGATCGCCGGCTCAAAATACACAAAACATTGGAGGAGACGAGATCCGTTTATGGGTGATATTCGAAATGTTGTAGGCTCAACAGGCGGCGATAACTCAGTTACAGAACCAAAGCTGTACACCGAGCAGAGTTGAATCCACTCCACCCTGGGAAGTCATCCACAAGGATGACATGATCATAGAAAGATCAAATGAAATGAACCGGGGGATAACCCCGAGATCATAAAGATGCTCGAATAACTGACAAAACGGGTAGAGTCAGGGGAGAAGAAAATCGAAGCTAATGACAAAAAGTTAGAAACTTACAATTCCAGGGTAGACCAAATCCCAGGAGCACCGCCGATATTGAAAGACCTGGATTCCAAGAAGTTCGTACAAAAACCATTTCCTCCGAGGGCAGCTCCAAAACTGATCCCTAAGAAATTTTGCATGCCCCAGATTGCTAAGTATAACGGAACGACCGACCCAAATGAGCATGTAACCTCTTACACATGTGCCATCAAAGGGAATGACTTGGAGGATGATGAGATCGAGTATGTCCTATTAAAGAAGTTCGAAGAGACCCCGTCGAAAGGAGCTATGATATGGTACCACGACTTACCTCCTAGTTCTATTGACTCATTTTTTATGCTTGTAGATTCTTTCGTGAAAGCACACGTCGGGGCCATCAAGGCCGAGACAAGGAAATCAGACCTTTTTAAAGTTAAACAGAAGGATAATGAGATGCTCAGAGAGTTCGTGTCGCGGTTTCAAATGGAACAAATGAACCTGCCACCGATCGCTGATGATTGGGCCTTCAGGCTTTCACCCAAAGGCTCAATGTTTGAAGCTCGATGGCTTAACATCAGTTGAAAGAAAATCTGATAGAATATTCGACCGTTACTTGGGCCGACGTGCATAACCGGTATCAATCAAAAATCAGAGTCAAAGATGATCAACTCGGGGCCTCTTCTGGGTCCGTATATCCCATCAGAACCATCGATAGAGTCTAAATAGGCATCGATCGTGAACCGAGATCAAATAGGGATCAATCAGTATCACCCATATAACGGAGACCGAAGAAGCATTGGGCTCGTGCGTAACTCTATGAGAAATTAAAGGAGAAATGATCGATGTCGGAGAATCATGAGAAAAAACAGCTTCGACAGGCCCATCAGGCCTAAAGAAGCACCGAGGTTATCGGAATACAACTTTAACGTCGATGTTGTTGCCATTGTATCAGCTATCGGACACATCAAAGATACCAAATAGCCTCAACCTCTACAATTTGATCCAACCCAAAGGGATCCTAGCCAGATGCGTAAATATCACGACACTCACGGCCACATAATGGAGGATTGACAACAGTTGAGAAAGGAAGTAGCCCGACTATTTAACAATAGGCATCTTCGAGAATTCCTGAGCGACCGAGCCAAGAATAATTTCAGAAATAGGGATTCTATCAAACAAACCGAACAATAAGAACCTCAACACATCATTAACATGATCATCGGTGGGGCCGATGTTGAAGCGCACCAAGGTATCCATCACGAGGGACAAATGGACTCAAGATTACATACCAGAAGGAAACTTGTCTTTAAACGATGAGGACGCGGAAGGGATCGTGCAGCCCCATAATGATGCACTGGTAATATCTGTACTCGTAAATAAATTTGAGTTAAGCGTGTGTTAATTTATCCAGGTAGCTCGGCCAACATCATCCGATCAAGGGTCGTGGAGCAGCTCGGTCTACAAGATCAAATCGTGCCTATGATTCAAGTTCTAAATAGATTCAACATGGCATGTGAAACCACTAAGGGGAGATAACATTACTAGTAAACACTTACAAGACCATCCAAGAAGCTAAGTTTTATGTGATAGAAGGGAATATGAGGTACAACGCCTTGTTCGGGAGACCATGGATCCATAACATGAGGACAATATCCTCGACTCTACACCAAGTGTTACAATTCCCAACACCAGGTGGGATTAAAACAGTTATGGGGAACAACCGGTCACCAAGGAAATGTTCGCGATCGATGAAGTAATCTCGGCATCCACAATCTCAACATCGGATTCGAACTGGATAGTCAAACATGGGGCCAAATAGAAATCACTGGTACCAACCTCGACAGAATCGAAGGAACGAGGGGTAAACGAGGACGATGACTACGGGGTCCCTAGATCTATCATAGCCCCCGATGACTCCGACACAACAAAATCAATGGTCGAGGAACTGGAACAAGTCACATTGAGTGAACACTTACCCGAGCGAAAGGTACACCTGGGCACGGGTTTAAGCCCCAAGCTCAGGAAAAAAGTCATTCAATTTATTATAGCTAATGAAGATTGTTTCGCTTGGTCCCATCTTGATATGACAGGGACCCCGCCGGAGATAACCACTCACAAATTGAGCTTGGACCCGAAGTTCTGTCCGGTTAAGCAGAAGAGGAGGCCCCAGTCCAAGGTCAAACATGCTTTCATCAAGGACGAGGTATCTAAACTCCTTAAAATATGGTCCATCCGGGAGGTCAAATACCCGGATTGGTTAGCAAATGTAGTGGTAGTCCCTAAAAAAGGGAATAAATTATTAATGTGTGTTGACTATAAGGATTTGAATAAGGCATGTCCCAAAGACTCCTTCCCTTTGACCAATATCGATCGCATGATCGATGCCATGGACAGCCACGAGATCCTCAATTTTCTCGACGCCTACTTCGGGTACAGCCAAATACGGCTAAACCCGAGTGATCAGGATAAAACCTCCTTCATCACTAAGTACGACACATACTGCTATAATGTGATGCCATTCGGATTAAAAAATGTCTGTGGAACTTACCAATGCCTAGTAAACCGGATGTTCGAGGAACAAATAGGAAAATCAATAGAGGTTTACATTGACGATGTGTTAGTTAAGTCCCTGCGAGCAGAGGGACATTTAAAACATTTGCAGGAAACCTTTAGCATATTGAAGAAATACAATATGAAGCTGAACCCGGAGAAATGTGCGTTTGGAGTTAGATCAGGTAAATTCCTCGGGTTGTAAAATTTCCTAAGTACAAATTGAAAATCAATGAGGAATATCTAAAGTTACCGGTTTAACGCCTGTTGTGCTTCGTTGAACATACATGGTGCATCCACCTCATTCATCTTGGCCTGATCACCCTCGGTCACCAGATACCGAAGATAATTGGCCACTCCTATGGGGGCGGAGAGGACCCGGGCGTCCTCCAGAAGGGAGATAGTGATGGATCGCTTCCGGCCAGGATCCACACTCGGGGCAGGGAATCGATTGAACAGTTTAGGGCTCTTCCTCTGTATCTCTAAATCACCAACCCGGTGACGCCCTCTGTGGTCGTAGAGTCCACTCCATCAAAAAAATCATGGAAGGGGTCGTTTGCTCTGAGGACCCCCTCGTTGGGATGTTCCTTCACCGTCTGATCCTCATTGTACATGGAATCAGTGAATGAAGGTGACTTGGTGATCTCTATCACACCGAGTGCTTCGTTCGGTGCATTGCCCACATCCCGGGAAGCTTCAGCATCGACCCCCTCCTCGACCTTCCTAACTTGATAAAGATCGGTATCGTCTCCCTCTGGTTCGGAGGCCCCTTGACCTTCGAGCCTTGACGACACTCGGGCCACCAGATTGATGGCTTCTTCCTCTTATTCTCCCTCGGATTTATCCCTCAACCGATAAAGAGAACCCGAAGGTGGTGCTCGAGCGCTGGTGTTTTCTTTGGATTTACACACCAGCCTACTCTTTGGTTTTTTCTTCTCCGAGCTCGGAGAACTCGGGCCCCTTTTTTTTTCTTCTCTTCACCTTGTATCGGAGTAGGGGACTCGGTGGGGAAATCATCGCTACCGGATGGGGGCCTCATTTGGACATCCTTGGATAAACCTGCAAAAGGAAATAAAACAAGTGAAAATTTATTGATGGAAAAGGAAAACCAAATATTACCCATGAAAGTGATCTCACCATGCGAACTTTAAAAGCTCGCGCCATGAACGCTCGGAATAAGGCCTTTGTGATACGATGCCCTCGACCCACTCCTTGAGTCGAGGAACTGCATTTGGGACCCGAGCAACAGCTGCACCACCACAGAACATCGATAAGAAGGAAGGACAAAAATGATAAATTAAATTTTGGAAGAAACATTATACTTACGTAACATGTTCCACTTCTCGGGGAACGATATGTGCTCAGTCGGGATCAAGTCCGAGGTCCTCACTCGGACGAAACGGCCTAGCCAAACTCGATCCATATCCTCATCGATACTCGAGAATGGGGCTTTACTAGTCCGACGGGCGAGCTTGATCAGTCCCCCCGATAGAGTCGGGGACTGTATGAACGCATGAGGTGGTCGATAGTTAAAGGGCACCCTTCGATCTTGCTTACAAAGAAACAGAGAAGGATTATGATCCTCTAGAAAGAAGGGTAAATTTGACCGAGGGTTATCTCGTATCTTTTGAAAAAGTCGATGATAACCAGGTCCAAGGGGCCCAACGTGAAGGAATAAGTGTAAACAATTAAAAATCCTTCGACATGGGTGGTGATGGCTTTGTCAGGTCCAGGAACCACCACATATTTGTCAACCCAGTTACAATCCTTTTTGACTTCGGAAAGAACGTCCTCGGTGATCAAGCAGATGTACCTCGGGACCTCCTCGCACCGTCCTGGTACGGAGGAGGGATTTTCGACCTTAAAATCAGCATTGACCGGGTACCCCCCCCCAGGATGAACATTTTCTGAGGAGGTTCCGGTACTGATTCCTCGATAGCAGTACGCGAAACGGTCTCTTCGGTAGCTGGCCGCGGGGTAGAATGAGTTTGTTTTTCGGGAACAATTTTTGAAATCTTTGCCATTTCTTTGAAAATAAAGGAAAAAAGAGGAAGTTAAAAGAGTACACTTGATGGCATGGATGAAGACGGAACATAAGTTCTTTTAAAAAGATCTCAAATAACCGAAATATAAGTGCCTGAAAATATTGAGATTGCTAAGGTATGAGGGCAGAAGGTTTGAATGTAAAGTTTGAATGAGTAAATGAGGGGGTATTTATAGTTTTTCAATAACGGTTCGCATCCAGGAGTGGCCGACCAGCAGCTGACAAACATTTAATGCCATAAAGACTTGACTGACGAGACGTTTCAATTGTTTTGTCATTTCTGTCGCGTGTTGTCGAAGAAAGAATCAGAAGCTCATGTTGTTTCTCATCGTCTACTCTTCGAAAAATGACGGGACTATCTATACAGTCGAAATCGAACTCCCCTACGACATGGTAGGTTAGGCTCGGAACATGACAACCAAAGACCGAAGATCGACACCAAACCCCCACCGAGGTAGAACCCAGGGTATAAACGCCTGCCTTCGAGAACATTGAGTCCATAATCCCAGAGTCGACCTTAGCCCCGATCGAGCTTGAAAAAATATTGTTAACATAACCAACAGAAGACCGAAATATCCGTGACCGGTCAGATATTACGGCGGAAATCTCGGCGCATATCAGTAAGGAACCGACAATCAGCTAATCAAGGAATTTTTACCTTTTATAGAATTGTACCTAAAGTAGGACTCCTTTACTATATAAAGGGGGTCTGATAATTCATCGAGGAAACTGTAACACGCATTCTAAAGTAACATATTATTATTTTCTTTAAGTTCTTATTCTTCTTGATATCGATCAAAATATGCTCGGCTCGAGGGTGACTAATCTTCCAAGGCTGAAACTGTTCAATTTGTGTGGTTTGCATATACTTTATCATTATCTATTTTAATTACAATATGATTTATCATTTTGTGTCAAGTTAATCTACGTATCCTTAAAACCACTTACAAATTCAATTGTTATCCGATTTTGAGAGAAAGCAAAAATAATATATCAAAAATTTGGGTCCATTTTTGTAAGCTTTTGGACAGAATGAAACATACACTACTAGAAATTGGACCTATAGCGACGGTATTTTCCGCAACGGTTATATAACCGTTACTACAGACTTCTATAGCAACGGTTATAACCGTTCCAATAGGATATCAAATCAGCCGGCACATTTTTGCAAGTAAACCGTTACATTAGTGAAATAACCGTCGCTATAGGGCGTTCTACTGCGACAGTTGTTGTAACCGTAATAGTAGGACAACCTGTGGCTATGGTTCTTTGCAAAATGGGTCTATGGAGACCATTTAATTTTCCTCCTAACTTTACCCAATTTTATTTTTATTTTCATTGTTTTCCCTCTAACCAAACCCTAGACGTTTTTTTAAAAATTTCTAATAGCAAAATAGATGAAGCCCACTCAGATGAACTATTTTCCCTCTCTCAACTATCAAATCTGAAGATACCCAAATTGCAAATCTAAAGAATACTCTTTCCACTCAAAAATACTCTCTCAACTATCAAACTATCAAAGAATACTCCCCCAAGCAAATCTGAAGATACCCAAATTGCAAGGACTCGGCAGATAGATCGACAGTCTCTTAATTCCAGCAAATAAATTTCAAGGACTCAGCAAATAGAGGACTCAGTATTTAGTCGCCGACGAGACTCCCATCCAGATATTCCGGTGCATTAGCTCCTGGGTACCATAACGGTCTGGCCGGGATTTGCTTTTTCGGAGCCTTTTTAGGTGCGGCTTTGTTATGAATGACAATAATCTCATGACAGACATGTTGGAAAAATTAGCAAATTACGTATGTGACCCTAGAATAAGGGCACGTGAGGAAAGAATTGGGCAAATAGAAAAATAATAAATAGTAGTAGGCTAGATGAAATTAAAAATGTTATGTTATTGATAGAGTTGTCTTCTATTTCTATCCCCTATTCCGTATCCTCTGCATTCTCATCCCTTTCTTCTAGGTTACTATTCTTCTATCCTTCTGTAACTTTCCTTCTGTATTTTGGTTATTAATTGAATAGTCAGTCCTTCTGTTGTTGTGAGTGTTCATATTTGGAGGTTATTACATTGGTGCTTTCATCGTTCACTCCAATAACAATGGTCGTAGTAGATCGATTCAGCGGTGGAAACCTAGAGGGTTGGATTTTTCGGGCAGAGCTGTACTTTACGTACCTTGGCTTCTCCGAAAAGGATTGGTTACCTCTTCCTTACCACTACCTTGATGGTTAAGCTCTTGCTTGGTTTGATTGATTGTTTCGAAATGAGCAATTTTTTGATTGGAATCATTTTAAGGAGAAACTTAAGTTGTGTTTTCGCATTCGAACTAGAGAAGCAGGTGCTGGGTTATTAGCCGTTTACCAGCAGCGCAAGCCATTGAAGGATTTTCTAGCACGAGATGCGGCCATTCCATCATGGTGCAACATTAGCACCTCACCCCCGCCTCAGTATTGGACTAATCACTCGAACAACAACAACCTGAACGTGGCATACGAGGTGCTCGAGGAAATGCCAAACACCTACCAAGATGATGAAGCAGTAGTTGAAAATAGTGAGTTACCAGAAAAGCATCTTGATGCCAATTCCATGTACAATGTCGCTAATGGAAGTCCTATTAGAGTTGAACCTCTTAAAAACAGGAAAATATTATAGGAGCTATTGATGATTGAGAAAGAGGAATTCATAGAGGAAGGCCAGGTGTTCGATAAAATGCCGCATAAGTGCTGCCCCAAGGTACTCATTGATGAATCTGGTTTGGATGATGGTGACTCAGAGGAAGACATGGTGCTTGCTGAAAATTTCCAAAAAGATGCATGTTGGTTGCCAACTCAAATTGTCGATACGACTTCATTTTTGATTTCTTTTGTTGCACGTGAGTATAAGGTTAAAAATAGGACCGTGCTAATTACTGGAATCAATTTCCCATTGGCAAACACCTTGGCGTTTTCTAGTCAAGTACTTCCACTCGTACCACACTCTAGTAGTTGGGCTACGGATGCAAGAGATGTTGGACTATCAAATTCTAGTTATTTGGCCATGTGGGTTGACACAAGGCAGGAATTTATCCTTGCTTTAGGGCGTGCACCTCTTATGCGTATTCCTTTAAGTTCTCCATCATATGCACATACACTGTTTGAAACAATTAGAAAAAGATGGAGTTATTCATTTGCACAGTTGTATGATTGGGAGCTGTTAGGTGAAGCTAAATTTGATGTTGAGTCCTTTGATGCCGTGTATCTTGATGGAATTCTCAAACGAACCATTGACAAGACCTATGTCTCTCCAACTGATGCGGCAACCATTTTTCTGGTACCTTCTCCTAGCCAAGAGTATGTAGTAACATAGCGAGACCTGTTGAAATCACACATCCATTTACAGACGTCATACATATTCACATTCACAATGGTCCATGTTTGTCGAAAACTTTTAAGGTTTTTCATGGGGCTAATTCAAAATTTATGTGGCTTCACCAGGAACTTGTCGTCAACATTTGCAGTTGGTTTGATACTGGGCAGCTTATGTTATATATAGTCTATATGGGAAACAAGGATAGTGACTTTGCTGCCAATACAATTACGCTGCTAAAATTTCATGCAAAACAAGATTACGACACCATGATTTATGATGGGATTCTTCTACGCTTAGGCGGTCACGGCGAACCCAATCTGCACGAAGTTCTTAAAAATATATGGTGGTTCTACCATAATTACAACACTTATTTAGACAAGTGGTGTGACATGGAGCACATACTTACAACTAGTAAGGTTTCTCCAATTTCATTTTTGACTATTCTGATTGATATATATATATCAAATTTAGTAGGCTGGACAATTGGAGAGGGATGTTCGACGACAGGATTTACAATAAATTGCTTATTGTTGGCATCTTCCATACCACCAACTAATGTCTATAGTGAGAGGATTGCTATGGCTGCTAAGTTTTCCCAGGTCACTAGCACTGCGCTGACAGTACCTCCTACTAATGTGGATGCATCATTTCAAGCGTATATTGATGACTTCCTTGATACGAATCCCGTCACACAATCTACAACACTGATGGACATCAAAGTGATACTACTGCAGTATACCTTGGAAGCTTGACACTCTCATATGCTATTGGAAGTAGAGGTGCTAGAATGAACATCAAAGACATTTTAGCCAACTTTTGGGTAGGGGCTCAATACACGAGGAAGAGAAAATAGTAAGAGGTGTTGTTGCATTTGTTGTTCGTTACCATCGTGGCCAAGGAATAATTCAGCAAACGATTAAGCACGTTTGCTACCAATGGCCCAATGCGAGGCTCGAAAGCAAAGGCTTTCTCAGTATTGTAGATTTTGAGAAAAGAATGCATGATAGGATGAAAATGACTTTGTGTGCAGATTACGAACCTAAGATAGATAGTGAGCTTGAAGAACTAAAATTCTATCTCTGTACATCTCTTCATGACTGGTTTGCAAGAGAAGGAAATGAACTTCCCGACACCATCGCTATGAAGCTGGTGCAAGATCTTGCGGGGTGTGTGACGATCATTAAACATTTGGATGTTCATCTGGTAAATATGAGTTCGGAGGGACTCATTAAATTGATTCTAGGTACCAAACAATCAAGCAAGCATGACCTTTTGCAATTTGTTGCTGATTGGCATGCCGAGAGCACTTCAACAATTGACTTAGAGAGAGTCACATCTTGCCTTTTCTCGTGTATCATTGAGTCGATATGGTGGCAGACCTTGATTAAAAATATGCAAGTTCCCACAGATGACCCAACTGTCAGCAAATCTATTGAGATGTTCTTCGGATCACCTGCCCTGCATATCCAGCAACAAAGAAAGTTTTCCATTATCTTAAGAGATGATGCTTACCAGGAGACTTTGAAGAGATTATGTTATGTCTTGGCTGGACATGTGGTGGAACAATGTGTTGTCAGCCTAAATGTGGCTGAAGTCGATGCTATTTTTTGCGAATCAGCTTGTGGGATCCCAACAACTACTCCATTTGATCCAATTATTAACGCAAAGGTGTTACCTATTCCGACATTGAGCTTTACAATATTAGTCTCATGGGATCTGCTTGCTAGCGGTTTTGTCGACCCATATCTTGTTGATGCAACTCCTGAGCCACATTCAAGTCTCGACATAATCACCGCTATCCTATCAATGTTTCTCTACTCGAACCTTGAGGACAAGGTTCTTATTGAGGACGTTGGTATTGTTATGAATGAAAATAATCTCATGACAGGCATGTTGAAAAAATTAGCAAATTACGCGTGGGACCCTGGGATAAGGGCACGTGAGGAAAGAATTGGGCAAATGGAAAAATAATAAATAGTAGTAGGCTAGGTGAAATTAGGGATGCTATGTTATCGACAGAGTTGTCTTCTATTTCTCATCCCCTATTCTGTATCCTCTGCATTCTCATCCCCTTCTTCTAGGTTACTATTCTTCTATCCTTCTGTAACTTTCCTTCTGTATTTTGGTTATTAATTGAACAGTCAGTCCTTCTATTGCTGTGATTGTTCATATTTGGAGGTTGTTACATTAATGTCATGATGGATGAAGAATTTGGGCTCAAGGATAATATTAAACCGTTTGAAGAGACAAGAATTAGCAGAATTGGCCCACCTAGGAGAAGCAGGAGAACTAAAAGACTACCTCAAAGGCTTTTGGGATATAACTGGGATCCGGGTTAATAAATCGGGTACATGTAATAGGAATACTAGTGAGGGCACTGGAATAGTTAAATAGCATAATAGTACCAACAGTCGGGTATGCTGAATATTATAGAAACTTCGCTGATGGTAAGCGCCCTCCACTTTCAACCAAGAGCTTGTGAGTTCGAGTCACCCCAAGAGCAAGGTGGGGAGTTCTTGGAGGGAAGGATGCCGATGGTCATTTGGAAACAGCCTCTCTACCCAGGGTAGGGATAAGGTCTGCGTACACACTACCCTCTCCAGTATAATCCCACTAGTGGGATTATACTGGGTTGTTGTTGCCGTTGTTGTCCCTCTCTGGTCTCTATACCTCGACTATTTCTTCTGTGGCTCTGTCTTCCCATCTCCTTTCTTTGTGTTTATATCTTTAGTTATTGTACTTTTCGGTGTAATTTCTTTACTGTCGGCATCAATATATCAATCTGTTATATCTGTATTTGGTTGTGAATATTGGATCCATAACATTGGTGCTTTCATTGATTTGGACTCCACGGATCTTTACTCTTCTACCGTTGTCAACTATCACCTTAACGTCATCCATAATTTGATTATGGCGATAATGGATAATAACTATCGTATGCTTAGACACATCGACAACATTGAGAACGCCATGTTTTCCTCCTCCAAGATGCTCCCTGACCCTCCAGCGCAATCGAATGTGGTTGTGTCGTCGGAAGATAAATGCAAGTCAAAAGAGGTCTCAGCATCAGATATTGATTCTGATTTGGGTATAGGACACTCTTGCCCTACGGATTATTCCAAAATACTTAACTGGTTAATCCAATGGGTAATTCTTCGAACTCTATAGAAATTCCTCCCGCAGCGGTTTCATTTAGGTGCAATGGAACTTTGAATACCCTGATGGACGTTAACATTGAGGAGGAGAATAATTCAAGAAGCTATGCCTGCAAGGTGTTCGCTGAAATACCCGAAAGGAAAACTGACATGGAAGTTGAAGATTCAGTGAAAACCAATTCAATAAATCCTGAAACTCAGGTGTTCGGCGAAATGTTTCAAACAATTTCCTCAGTTAAGTGTGATTACAGTGACCATGTCATGTTTGCTAATCAACTAGCACTTCCTCGTGTGCTTTCTGCTTTCAGTCCTCGCCAACATCTTGACAGAGGTATATTTGATTATTTAAGTAGATTTGATCATGCTAAACTTATCTTATCCTTGCATCAATTTCCACGTGATCAATTCGGATTGGAGTTCCCATTTGATCCTGGCTCTAGTTTACTTACGACATGCCTTAGAGCTACAATAAATTGTATATTTTGTGCTGCTTGGGGTGACTTGGAGCCTGATAAGTTCATAATGTCAACCTTATTGGATTCTTGCAATTGGGTTGATACTGGACAGGGGAGAAATCATATATGTTTCTTGTGGTTTATATTGAGGGAACTTGTTAGAGAGGAGAAAATACAGAGGGTACTCGAGGAAATTACTGGAAGGCACTACGAGCTGTCACCATATATTCTAGTCAATGAAGCTGTTGTGTTCTTGTTTGCCACGTTTGGTTTAGTTCATAAATCATGGTCAACTTCGCGGGTAGAAG
>AWOL01S0265374.1:0-11062 GCA_000715115.1 Nicotiana otophora
TTTGGGGAGGTCCGCAGGCTTAAGGGTTTTGAACCCAATATTCATTATAAGTAATTTAGCAATAATATTGCTTGTGCAAATGTGAACCGATGAAACATAGAAGGCAAATTTCTTTTATTACTTTGAATGTCGTGTAAATAATCGATGGTACAAAAGCTATCTGCCATGGCGAGAATGAGATATGTAGCCACAGTTCGTTTGACCCTTTGACCCTTGCAATTAATCCTAATATTCAAGCCTTGGCCTTCAATATCGAATAAGAATGCGTTCTACATTCCCGAACTCGGGATTTCGGTTCTTAACTCAGGGAGTGATGCCCCTAGTATTTGAGACTAAATTTTTGAGGGCTCAAATACTATTGATATTATATGGACAATCCACAGTTCCCGGTCTTAGACTGTCCTTCAAAACTAGGGTAGCACGCTTTACTGTTGCCTCGTTAAAAACTTACCATAAACCCACTTCGGAAAAAAACCAGTCCAAGGAAAAAAGAGTGCAACGCGTACTATCAGACCTAATTCTTAGATTTGACTTTGACTGAGTACCTGCATGGGTTAGTTCAAAGTGTAGTAAACCATAAAGATTTTTGTGTTCAAACCTTAGTAGTAGTACCACTTTAAGTGTGCCACATTCCAATTGTTGGGTAGTTGTACCCCATTTCCGAACTCGATCTGATATGAGCCTTTCCCGGTTATACTGGTAACTCTATACGGTCTTTCTCACTTCGGGCATAATTTCCCGTCACTCGGGTTCTTGGTATGCAGTGTAACTTTCCTCAGTACTAAGTCCCGACTTGGAAGTATCGATGGTTTGCCCTTCGGTTGTAGTACCTCCCCATTAGTTGCTTTTGGGCCGCTAACCGGACAAGGGAGGCTTCTCGCCTTTCGTCCATTAAATATATGCTTGTAGCTATAGCCTTGTCATTTGACGTCTCCGTAGCGTATTGAAACTTTGTGCTCGGTTCTCCTACCTCTACCGAAATCAGAGCTTCTGTGCCGTAGACTAGAGATAACGATGTTTCACCGGTACTCGACTTTGAAGTTGTTCGATATGCCTATAGGACCTCGGGTAACTATTTTTCCATTTTCATTTTGAGTTGGTCAATCTCTTCTTCATGTTCTGTAGTATAGTTTTGTTTGTTGATTCCGCTTTACCGTTCCCACTTGAGTGGTAGGGTGTCGATAAAATCTTTTTGATTTTGTGATCTTCAAAAAACTTATTAATCTTGTCGTTGATAAACTGTCTCCTGTTATCACACTATATCTCGGCCGACACCCTGAACCGACATATTATATAATCTCAGATGAAGTCAATGACCTCCTTTTCCCTATATTTCACGAACGCTTGTGCTTCGACCCACTTGGAGAAGTAATCGGTCATAAGTAAGATGTACCAGGCTTTGGTGCCCACAGCAAGGGACCGATGATATCCATTCCCCATTTCATGAACAGCCAAGTAGGGGTGGGCATAAATTCCGAAAAATAGAATTCCGAACCGAACCGAACCGAATTAATTTGGTATTTCAGTTTCGGTTTTTTTGGTATTTCGGTTTTTTTCGGTACATAAATTATGGTATTTCGGTAGTTCGATACGATATACAGTATTGGATTTTAGATATTTCGGTATTTCAGTATATCGAAATACCAAAATATTTTAGTCCAAGCCCAACTTTATTTTTATTTTTCAGCCCAATAAGCCTAAGCTCACACCCCAAAACCCCTAATTCCCTAATCCCTTAGAAGCTTAGAGGCAGACAAGAAAAACTATCTGCTCAAAAACCCCTCTTTCCCTTTCTATTTTCTAACCTAGACTTCTCTCAAATATTTCAACTTTGCTTGGTTGCTGCGGATTCACGAGTGACGACTACAATAGCTTCAGGACCTCGGCGATGATGACTCCTCTTCTCGGTGACTGCTTGTTTGCTAATTGGTTTAACTGGTTAAGTGTTCTGTTTTCTATTCTTAATTGGTTTTGTTTTAGTACCAAGTGTTCTATTTATTTTTAATTGGTCTTGTTCATTAAATTGTTTATTTAAGTGGGAGTTCTATGGTTTCTGCATATAGTAGTTCTATGTTTTCTATGGTTTCTGCATAAGTACATATAATAGTTCTATGTTTTATACGTTTTAGAATTTACCTCTTCATATTTCTGCATATAGTAGTAGTTTTATGGTTTCTGCATTGCTTCAGAAATTGAGAAGTGAGAAACATCTATATTATTTATTTTAGTAGCCTCACAACATCTATCATAAGGTATTATTTTTAAATGAATCTATCAGAAAGTATTATAGTTTCCAATCTCGAAAAGCAGAAGAAGATAGAAATGCCCAAAGGAATCACTAGGGTTACTATAGTGTGGTGCTTTAGAATAAAGTTAAATGGTTGTCCATATGATATCTGATTCCAAGTATTTAATCTAGTAAGGGAATGCATTTTTTTAACTCAATGTTTGAATTGCATGCAGTACATGATTTGCAGGTTGAACTTTGGGAGTTAAAAGATCGATTGGCGGAGGTAATCAGTAATTGTGATGCATTGTGCAAGAGGATTTCTGCAGAGAGACCTGAATCACTTCGATCATCTATCAAACCACTTACAGCAACTTCCTCTGATATAGGAAGCAATTCCAGTAGCATACATAGAACTCTGCAAGTTGAAGTAGATGAAAGGCAATAGCGTGTAGGCTGTGTTGGAGCGGTGTACATAACTTGATTGAGCATCATGCCCCATAATCGTATCTTGTGTCCAACTGACTGGTAGTTCAAGTGAGAAACATCCATATTAGTTTCTCCATAGATGTTTAACTAAGCAAATTAACATTGAGTAGTACTTCTGTTTCCATGACCAACAATGGGAGTTCTTCATTGATATGTGAAAATTAAGTGTTCTGTCATAGAGTGGGATTGTGGGAGTGTTAATACTTATAAGTTATAACTGCATTATAAATAGGGACGGACAGACGGTGCAATACCAAAACCGTACCAAATCGTACCGAACCAAACAAGAAAATACCGAACCGTACCGAACTACTTTGGTACGGTATTTGGTATGAACAATTGATATACCGAATACCGAAGTACCGAACCGTAATTCATAAATATCTCCCCCGGTTGGTAGATCATCGGGGCATGCCTCTGACACTCATTACACTTTTGAACAAAGTCTTTTGCATCATTTTCCATATCGATCTAGTAATAACTAGCTCTGATCAATTTTCAAACCAAGGATTCTACTCCCGACTGGTTTCCACAAGTACCCTTGTGTACTTTTCTAATTATGTAGTCGGTCTCCTCGGGACCCAAGCACCTTGATAACGGTCCGAAAAATGATCTTCGGTATAATTTTCCTCTAACCAAGCTAAACCTGGCAGCCTTAATTCGTAGGGCCCTCGATTCTTTGGGATTCGATGGCAATTTGCCTTTCTGAAGGTAGTCTATGTGTTTGTTTCTCCAATCCCAAGTTAAGTTTGTTGACTTTACTCGACGTGACCTTGCTCTATCACTGAGTTCATCAATTGCACCACCGCTCCAAAAATTGAATTCATTGGAGTCGACTGACGACCCTAGATTAGCCTACACATCCGTCTCGTTATTTTGATCTCGGGGTACATGTTGTAGTGTTCATTCCTTGAACTGGTGTAATGTCACTTGCAACTTATCTAAGTATCTCTATATCCGATCCTTGTTTACTTCAAATGTCCCGTTGACTTGGTTAACAACGATGAATGAGTCGCACTTTGCTTTGATCACCTCAGCCTCTTAGCCATCTCTAGACCTACAATCATAGCCTCATATTCAGTTTCGTTGTTAGTCAATTTCATAATTCTAATAGATTGCCTAATTATGTTACCCGCAGTTGGTTTTAATATGATTCCCAAGACGGACCCTTTCGTGTTAGAATCACCATCTGTGAACAGGGTCCAAACCCTCGAGCTACCCCTTGAGGCGAGCAATAATTCTTTGTCGATCTCAGGGATCAAGGTCGGCATAAAGTCGGCCACGAAGTCTGCCAAAATCTGAGACTTTATAGTAGTTCGGGGTTTGTACTCAATATCTTACCCTATAACCTCTACGGACCATTTTGTCAATCGACCCGAGAGCTCAGGTTTATACATAACATTCCTTTGCCGGTACGAGGTCACGACACATATGGGGTGACACTTAAAGTATGATTTTAGTTTCCTAGATGTGCTTAATAAGGCGAGCGCTAAATTATTTAAGAGCGGATACCTTGTTTCGACATCGCCTAGGGTTCTACTAACATAATAGACAGGAAACTGCGTACCTTCTTTTTCCCGGACCAGTACAACACTTACCGCTACCTCGGAGACCGCCAAGTAGAGGTATAACTGCTCATTCACCTTCGGGGTGTGCAACAAAGAAGGGCTCAATAGGTATTGTTTGATTTCTTCAAAAGCTTGTTGATACTTCAGGGTCTAAGAAAAGTCATTATTCTTCTTTAGTAGTGAAAAATATCGGTGGATTTTGTCCGATGATCTCGAAATAAATCGGCCCAACGCGTCTATCCGCCCGGTCACTCTTTGTACTGCCTTGACATTGTCAACTACGGTGATATCTTTTATGGCTTTTATCTTGTCCAGATTAATCTCTATTCCCCGGTTATACACCATGAAACTGAGGAACTTGCCCGAGCCGGCTTCGAAGGCACACTTCTCCAGGTTCAGCTTCATGTTGTATATTCGAAGTACGTCGAAAGTTTCCTACAAATTTTTAAAATGCTTCAAATGGTCCTCTACTTGCAGGGACTTAACTATCATATCGTCAATATAGACCTCCATTGATTTTCCTATATGTTCCTCGCACATTCGGTTAACTAGGCGTTGATATTTGGCACCGGTATGTTTTAATCCGAACGGCATTACATTATAACAATAGGTGCCGAATTTAATTATAAAATAAGTCTTTTCTTGATCACCCCGGGTCCATCCGTATTTGGTTGTACCCGGAATAGGCATCGAGAAAACTCAACATCTCGTGCCTGGTTGTTGCATCGATCGTTCGGTCGATGTTAGGCAAAGGAAACGAATCCTTCGGAAATGCCTTGTTCAAGTCCTTATAATCCACACACATTCTAAGTTTGTTTCCTTTTTAGGTACGACCACTACGTTATCTAGCCAATTCGGGTATTTAACTTTACGAATTGAACCTATTTTCAGAAGTTTAGATACCTCGTCTTTGAAGTATTCGTGTTTGATTTCGGACTGCAGCCTCCTCTTCTGTTTGATCGGGTGGAATTTTTTATCCAAGCTTAACTTGTGAGTTGTCACCTCCGGTGGGATCCATGTCATATCTAAGTGGGACCAGGAAAAATAACCTGCATTAGCTTTAAGAAAGTCAATAAGTTTTTTCCTGAGCTCGACGGTTAACCCCGTGCCCAGGTATACCTTTCTATCCGGTAGATACTCGATCAGTATGACCTACTCCAATTTCTCGATCATCGATTTGGTGGCATCAGTATCATCGGGTGCTTTGAAGGATCTCGGGACCCCGAAATCATCTTCCTCATTCGCTGTGTGTTTCCTCTGTTTTACCGGCCCAGCCAAGGTCGGGACCAGTGATTGCTATTTGGTGCCTTTCTCTCTGACCAAATACTTACCTTTTGATGTTGTGATCGCGGGCACCGGGATCACCTCCTCGACAACAAACATCTCCTTTGCGGCAGGTTATTCCCCGTAGACCATTTTGATTCCGCCTGGGGTGGGAAACTTCAACGCCTGATGCAAAGTTTAAGGCACCACTCTCATGTTGTGGACCCATGGACTCCCAAACAAGGCATTGTATCTCATATCCCCCTCGATTACATAAAATTTTATTTCCTAGGTGGTCTCAGCGATGTTTATCGATAGGGTTATTTCTCCCTTCGTTGTCTCGCATGCCATGTTAAACCCGTTCAATACTCGTATTGTTGGTACGATCTGGTATAATAACCCTATTTGTTCTACGACTTTCCATTAGATGACTTTGGTCGAGCTACCTGGATTAATCAACAGACGCTTAACTCGAGATTTATTAATTAGTACTGATATTACTAATGTATTGTTGTGAGGTTGATTGATTCCCTCGGCGTCCTCGTCGCTAAATGAAATGGACCATTCCGGAATGTAATCCTGAGTGCATTTTTCTCTTGTGATAGAAATTTTGGTGCGCTTAATCATTGGCCCTTGTGGGACATCTACTCCTCCAATGATCATGTTAATCACGTGCTGAGATTCTTCCTGTACAATTTGTTTGTTGGCATCCCTATTTATGAAATAATTTTTGGCTCGCTCACCTAAGAATTCCCGAGGATGTCCATTGTTGAATAGATGAGCCACTTCTTCCCTCAGTTGTCGGCAATCCATGGTCATGTGACCATGAGTACAGTGGTATTTATATATAAAGTTGTGGTCCCTCTGTGCGGGATCGTTCTAGAGTGGCCTCGACCATTTGGTCTCCTTGAGGCAGTCGATCTCCGATACTATACTTGTTACATCAATCTTGAAGTTATTGTCCGATAGTCTCGGGGCTTCTCTTCCCCCAAGTGATCCGTCGAAACCGTTCTTGCTCATCAGACCATGGTTGCTACAACCTTGGTCGCTTCTTCTGTCGTTCTTGGTCGGGTGGCAACCGGGTCCGTTTCCCCTTCTATCCGAGTTGTATGGTTGATACCGATCTTGGGTCGGCCTTGGCTCCTGATCCATAAGACTTTTAGACATGTCTTTCACTCTATTGCGATAAATAGACCCTGAGGGAGCCCCGATCTGGTCATCCTCGACTCTGATCATTGACTGGTTCTTGTTATGAACATCGACCCAAGAAACTGCTGGGTACTCCACCAAGTTTTGCTTCATTTATTGATAAGCAATGGAACTTCGGGGGTTGAGCCCTTGAGTAAACGCCTAAATGGCCCAATCATCTGCAAGTGAGAGCAGGTCCATCCGTTCCATCTGGAATCTTGACACGAACTCCCTAAGCATCTCATTGTCCCTTTTCTTGACTTTAAAGAGGTTCGCTTTCCTCGTCTCGCCCTTGATAGCATCGAAACGGGCTTTAACGAAGGCATCTGCAAGCATAGCAAGTGAATCAATAGAATTTAGAGGTAAGTTATCGTACATATCATTGCATCTTTGGATAAGGTTTCCCTAAATTTCATCAACAACACCGACTCGATCTCGTCGTCTTTTAGGTCATTGCCTTTTATTGCTCACGTGTGGGAGGTTACATACTCGTTTGGATCTGTGGTCCCATTATATTTGGAAATATTGGGCATTCAGAATCTCTTCAAAATCGGCTTCGGTGCCGCACTCGTAGGGAAAGGTTTTTTAACGAACTTTTCGGAATCCGGTCCTTTCCGTATTGGAGGCGCTCTCGGGATCTGATCGACCTTTGAATTGTAAGTCTCTACCTTCTTATCATATGCCTCTATCTTCGTTTTTCTAGAATCCACCTGTTTTGTTAGTGCTTCAAGCATTTTCATCACCTCGGATGTCTCTCCCTGTCCGAACTCATCTGGTTCTGCTACAATCCATTCGTCTCTCCAAGCATTCCCTCTAACCCGCTGGGGTTCGGCCATGTTCTATGCGTGATTTTGACTGTGCAGTTGTGCTATTTGCCACTTATTGAGCTTGTAGCATTTCAAAAAATCAATCGTAAGCAAACTCTATCACCTTCCCCTTCAAGCGCTTCTCGAGTTGATGGTCAGGGTGCCCCGCGAATGCTATTTTCGGGATCAGTTGGAAGGTTGATATTGATGGCAACTTGTGAGTTGGCGTCAACTGGGTCAGCGATTGGGACGCCATTAGGATCAACAGGGGGTACGTTATTGCTTGGTACCACGTTATTATTTTCATCATGGTGGCCTGACTCAGTGTCGACATTCAAATGAGTTGACTGAAAATTTAACATTTTAAATAGATTTGAAATCAAACTTCAAAGTGCAAGTGTAAAATAGGGTGTGTTATGGAGATTCGTATTAAATCACCACTTGTAACGACTCGACCGGTCGTTTTGGGTATTTTAGCCCTGATCCCCTATTTATTCTCTCATCTATATTGTATTATGATTATGTGACTTTCTGGGGGTATTTGGTTTTGGTTCGGGTGAGTTTCGGAGTGTAATGGGACACATAGTCTTAAGTTGGAGGCTTAAGTTTTTAGAATTGACCGTAGTTTGACTTTTGAATAAACGACTCCGGAATAAAGTTTTAACGGTCCTAATTGCTCCGTATGATGATTTTAGACTTAGGAGCGTGTCCGGATGTTGATTTGGAGGTCTGTAGATTATTTCAGCATCAATTGGCGAAAGTTGGAATGTTGAAAGTTTGGAAGGTTGGGAAGTTTAACCGGGAGTCGAGTTTATTGATATCGGGGTCTAAATCTGATTCCAGAAGTTGAAATAGTCCGTCTTGTTATTTATGACTTGTGTGCAAAATATAAAGTCAATCGGAGTTGTTTTGTTATGAATCGACATTGGTTTCGAAATTCGGAAGTTCATAGTTTCCTAGGCTTGAATTTGGGTTGCGATTCGTAGAATTAATGTTGTTTTGTGTCATTTTTTACCTCGAGTAGGTCCGTTATATGTTTTAGGACTTGATGCTATATTTGGACGGGGTTTCGGGGGCCCCAAGCGTGATTCAGATTGAATCCGAAACTAATTTTTGGACTTGTGCTATTGCTGAAGTTTCCAGCATCTGGTGTCATCGCACCTATAGAGGGACTGGCCACAGGTGCGGACTCGCAAAAGCGAGTAGTATAATAGCAGAAAGTGAAGCTGGCCTTGCCCAACAGGGGTCGCAGAAGCAGAATAGTCTCCACAAAAGCGAAGTCGCTAAGCGCAGGAGAGGGTTGGAACGCAGGTGCGACTTATTTGACGCAGGTGCGCATGCGCAGATGCGACCTGGTTCTCACAGAAGCGGAGGTTGCTGGGCTCAGTCATGACCTTACTTGCGATGGAAATTTCGTAGATGCGGCAATTGGTTCGCAAGCACGAGTTCCCTGGGCAGCAAATGACCAAGTCGGGGGTTTGATTTTCATAACCTATTTTTGGACTTAGAGAGCTCGGTGTGAGGCGATATTTCGGGAGATTTTCAAGAAAAATATTAGGATAAGAATTCCTAATTGATTTTGGTTAAATTACACGAATCTATTGTTGTTTTTATCATCTAATTAGGGATTTGGGTTGAAAATTTGGGGAAACATTTGTGAAACTCCTTAGGCTAATATTTGGGGATTTGAAAGTCGATTTGAGTTCGGATTTGAGTAATTCTTGTACG
The DNA here is from genome assembly GCA_000715115.1 of Nicotiana otophora. Lineage (NCBI taxonomy): Eukaryota > Viridiplantae > Streptophyta > Magnoliopsida > Solanales > Solanaceae > Nicotiana > Nicotiana otophora. Next base: position 9,270 of record AWOL01S0265374.1, read on the forward strand.
GTTGGACTCGTTATCGAATGGGTGTTCGGATTTTGTAATTTTGGTCGGATTCCGAGACGCAGGCCTGGGTTGATTTTTCGAGTCGACTTTTTAATTCTTTACAAAGATCATAATTTTATTGTTCGAATTAGTTTCCTATAGTTTATATTTATAGTATGAAGTTGTTTTGGCTTGATTCGAGTTGTTCGGAGTTGGATAATAGAGGGAAAGGTTTACTAGTAGATTGAGTTAGCGTAATTTGAGTAAGTGACTTGCCTAACCTTGTGGGGAGGGGGGAGGGGGGGATTTCCCCTTAGGATTTTTGTTACTTGTGATAATTGTGATATGTGAAAGTCGTGTATGCAAGGTGAAAACTGTGTACATATGCTAAATGTGGAAATTACCGGTTTTAGTGATGTATATTCCTTTCATGCCTTAATTGAGTTACCTTAACATGCTATAGTCATCATTTCTAGTCTATTTTTACCTGTCTACTTGTCTTATCTCTTACTTGCTAATTGCTCTATATGTTTAGTTGAAGTCCTTATTTCCTTTCTTCCGTATACATTATTTAACCGTTGAACTGTTTACTTGAAATTGTTATTCTTGTAATATCTTGTTGTTGAAATTGGAATTGAGTTATAAAGGTCGTGATTTGCATTGAGGCAAAGTGTTGAGTTGTGAAATATTATCCTGGTTGAGTTATTCACTACCGGTTATTGTTATTGAGACTCTTGTGTATATTGTGGTTGAGCCATGGGCTCTTTATTGTGAAAACTCTTATATTGTTGGTTTATGTGGCAAGTTGTGATATTGGGCACTTGAGGTGTGATTTGTGATACATTGTGATATTGATACGCATACGGTGGTATAAGGTTTTGGGGTTGAAAGGCATGCGGTGAGATAAGATGGGCTTGATACGCATGGCTAGTAGAGGAACTACTAGAAGCCATGCGGTGTGATAAGTTGGGCTAAAACGTGAGATGCTATTTCGGGAAAATAAGTTTTAAAACTAAATGTAAAGGCTCTTGAGGTGATATAAGGAAAGATTGTGACTCATTCTTGTGATTTGAGACTACGAGGTGGTACCTCGGTAGTGCCTCTTGTTGGTATTTCTTCATTGTTGCACTTGTCTTTGGTTGTTGTTTCCTTAGCATATTATTATTTGTTTTTCTCTGTGTTGCGCTAATTGCTTTAGTTCTGTGTAGCTAACTTTGATATGCTATTTGTTGTTTCAATTTCATTACGGTCATCATTACACTGCCTTACATTTTTTCAGTCTTCTTATTTATTCCAGTAGGGCCTTGACCTGACCTTGTCACTACTCTACCGGGGGTAGGCTTGACACTTACTAAGTACCGTTGTAGTGTACTCATGCTATGCTTCTGCACATATTTTTGTGCAGATCTAGGTACCTCCTACCAGCCTAGGCATTAGTGAGAGTTTATCTGCGGAGACTTTAAGGTATATCTTCCGGCGTCCGCAGGCCTTGGAGTCCCCCTCTACCTTGACTATTTTATTTTTCTTATTCTTTTATAGATATTGATGTATAGGATCATGCAGTACTTCTATTTATAGTTGCTGAGTTTTGAGACTTATATTTATCATTTCAATTATTTTTGAATGAATCCTAGGCTTACCTAGTATTAGAGACTTGGCGCCATCATGACANTGCTTCTGCACATATTTTTGTGCAGATCTAGGTACCTCCTACCAGCCTAGGCATTAGTGAGAGTTTATCTGCGGAGACTTTAAGGTATATCTTCCGGCGTCCGCAGGCCTTGGAGTCCCCCTCTACCTTGACTATTTTATTT
>AWOL01S0265441.1:1752-15742 GCA_000715115.1 Nicotiana otophora
TGGGGTAGGTGGTGGTGGGTTGGGGTGGGGGTCTTACCTGGTTCGGTGGTCGCCGGAGGTCCGGTGAATCAGAGAGACGTTAGAAGCCAGGTACGATGACGATTAGAGAAAGAAAGCAAAGAATAAGAAGAAAGCGGTCTTATTGATATCAACTCCCAAGTGATTGAGCGTGAGGAGTGGAAAGTGTGAGATAGTGAGATTGAGTATTCTGAGAGTGTGAGTACATCAGTTCATCACTGAGATGCATTGCATTTGACATGCGTACTTGAGATACATGTATATAGATGCATTCCCTTCTGCTACACGGTTTTGGTGACATTCATGATTTCACCTGTACATTGACATATAGGCATAAAGATATATTTTGCTAATTCTATCTGAAAATGAAACATCTTATTTATTGTTGAAAGGTTTTTGGGAAAAATCACAGTTTTCAAACTTACTCATATATTTTTGGTGTTTCGGTGAAAGATTTGGGATTTAATGTTATACTTGAAAAGAATGCCTATTTTTCTTAACTGTGAATAAGTTGAGCATCTTATCTCTAAGTTATTTTCTTGTACCACTTTTATTATATTGTTATGAGCTGTGGCTGGTTATTGGAGTTGGACCCTGACCCTTGTCCCAGCTAGTCACTACTTTCAACCTGATATTAGGTTTGATACTTATTAAGTACATGGGGTCATTTGTACTCATACTACACTTCTGCACCTTGTGTGCAGATGTTAGATGCTGATGTTGTTGTTTACGGTAGGAGCTGGATCGGAAGATGTACCTGCATTCTAGTTATGGCTATCATTAGTCCTTGGCAGCATTAGATTCGAGTTCAGTTCATTTACATTTCAAACAGATGATGTACTTTACTTCATACCGGCTTTGTAAATTCTAAATCTTAGACATTCGTGATTTGTACTACCAGTACTTTGGAAATTCTTTGTATAGTAGTTCAGTTGTATTATCATTTCTTCTCTTAATAAATATCATTTGAGCTGGTTTATTGTTAATTGACTTACCTAACAGGTTGGGTTAGGTGCCATCATGACTAGTTGGATTTTGGGTCGTGACAAATTGGTAACAAAGCTCTGGGTTCATAGGTTCTACAAGTCATGAGCAAGTGTCTAGTAGAGTCTTGCGAATCGGTATGATGACGTCCATACCTATCTTCGAGAGGCTACAGGGCATTTAGGATAAATTTTCATCTTTTATTCCTTATCATGCGACATTGATTCAGAGTGAAGCGTAACTCTTTGAATTCCTTCCACTTATTTGTATGCGCATGTGAGCGCTCGGTATTAGTTGTGCATCGACGGCTTATGATTCCATGGATGAGGTGCGAGATGTAAATTTTGTGTACTGATGATGGGTTAGTCTGGAGGACTTGAGGTCAGGTTATGATGGTAGCTTGAGAACGGAGATTTTAGTTGTATGAGTATATGCTTTTGGACTTACATGTCTGGTAGGGTTCCTATGAGTGGAATTTATGGCTCGGTGAGTGGTTGGATGGCTATATGATAAAATATGATGTAACTGCGGGATGTGTTTAGATGGTTTGAATGTGACGAGAAGAGTTTGCTTGAGATGTAAAAAAGACTATTGGGTGCTTGATTTATGTCTTGATATGACGTATAGTCGCGAGTTATGAGTATGTTGATGGATCTTTCATGTTGTTTAATTGAGGAACGAAGTAGATTTTCATGTCTTGTTGATGAGTTCAGACTGAGGAAGATTAATCAATTGCATAGTAGTTGTGGCTGTGAAAGGGGATAGAGAGATGTCAGTTTGAGGCTAAGCAGGTATGTTATCACCTGTGCGGTAATCTACGGATGTGTGATCCTTATGATGTTGTATGGAGTCTTTATTTTCCACCAGTGGGTTTAGGTGTTGCGTTTTGAGTTCATATTGGTTGAGAAAGTTGACCTGACCGTCACGAGGATGAATGCGAGATTTGCAGATGATTTGAAGTATTAGATGGTTTGTGTTACATGAGCTTATGAAGGATTGAGTTGAACTTCGGTGCGAAATTATAGTAGTAATAGAGTATGGGTATTATGAGTTATCGAGTATTTTGTTCTATGGCTTCGAGCCAAGTAGGGGAGTGTGCTATCAACTATTTAGTCGCGTGGTTATGTGTTGTACTAGTTTCGGTTTGAGGCGAACTTGTGAATCGGATATGACTTGCAGAGATTAAGATCGAGGATGACTCGAGTAAAGGAATTTCTGGATACTAGTTATTTTACACTTTATGGGTATATGGGAATCATAGAATGATTGAGTTATTATTGCGGAAGATGTGGTGCGCACGTTGTATGAATTTGCTCGGTTGCGTTAAGGCAGGATTGCTTCTTTGGGGTGTTGTTGTGCTAATTGAGTACAGGTCATTCCGCCCATTTGGGCGGTGCAATTGGTATTCGAGCATAATGGATGACTCTCGAGAAAGTTCTAACGGGTTCAAGATTTATATACAGTAATTGAGAATTTTTCTGACTGGTATATGGCTAGCATCTGAGATTTTGCATTGGATGGTATCAAGACTCGCAGTATTTTTATATCATTACAAATTATATATTTCAATATCAGGAAGGTGAAGTTAACGACTTTTGGTTCGTAGAAGGTCTCTTCTGAGTGGGTGTCTCGGTTGTGGTTTCATGTTAGGGTCTGTTATGGTGAGTTTGGGTAAGGATCGTGGTGTTGGCAAGGATAAGTATCAACTGGAAGGTAATTCGGAAGGAATTCGGAGAAATAGGCAGCTTGGTAGTGGGTTGGATCAATATGGAAATGGTATGCTCAATTCTTTTGGTTCTTATGACGTGGTGAGTCTCTACAGGTGTTTCGTGGAAATGCTCTTAGGTTTTGGTGACTTGCGTAGCCTGGTTATGTGCAAATGGATTCCAAAGAGTTCTTAATAGTTTCTACCATGGTTCGAGGTGTATATTTCCTACTGCCGTGAAAAATATGTTGTGTATTGTGATTTTCTCCTGGATGAGATCAAATGGAAGGTTTCTGGCTAATCGGGGATGTATTCTACTTATGACTTAGAGTTGATTATGAGATTCTCGTACTTTTCATATGATGGCATGATAGATGCGATGTGTTGTGTGGGATTGAGATTTGCATGTGTAAGGTGACGGTTCATATTTGGAGGGAAGGTCATGAATTTTTGGCAGCATGGGCAGTTGCAGATATTTAGATGAATGCTATAACTAATTGGTAATTCTTGAGAAGGGTGCATATTTCATAAGGCGCACTGTGTGTTGACTTACAGATGCTTTATTAGTATTGTGGTACTCGCCTAGTTGATCGACTGTTGATGTTCAAATTTGCTATGTGGCATGGAAGAATTATAGAAATATCTCTCGTGGGGATGATTGTGTATGAGAGATATGTTAATCGTTCGCATGGTGGAGTTGGGATCGTCTATGGTGATTCATGTGTTCTATGGATATGGAGACTGGGAGTTCTCAGAAACAGATTGTTTCGAGGTTGCGGGCTGTGAAGATGTAGCTAAAGTTAGCTATATGGTAGCACGTAGTATGGTTAGTCATGATGGACTTTTAGAAGGTAATTTATCCAATTGGGGACAACCAAAGTTGATTTGGGGGCACATTGGTAGTCCTAATGAGGATGTGTATTCTACACTGAGTCAGATTGGTTGACTCCGTACTGCTATAGTTGAGGGATGTGTCGTTCTGTTAGAATTGATCTTATTTGTGTATGATAGGTTCTATGAGTTACTCTTCTATGACACGAGGGACGGTGATTTGTTGGTTATACGCATACATGGTGCGGTTCTATTTGAATCTTGTAGCGGAATTCGAGCAAAATGGTTATTGGGATGTGGAATGGTTGATTGCGCCTTCGTTATGGCCTTTTCCGGTTATGGTATATTGTATTATTTGCTTTTCCGTGGTTACCGTCATGCACCTTGGTTACTTGATGTCAAATTGCACGTGGTTGTTGATTTTAAGCATTATGGCTGAGGTATTTCATGCGGACCAGTGTTAGGGTGGGGTCACGCATTGCAGCGAAGTTATGTTGAGATATGATCCTTTGTGATTGATTCTTGTGTCTTGGTTCTACTATGTATGATGGGCTAATAGCATTGCGGTTGTGGTGGTACTTCTTGAGCTTGCGGAGAGGATTTTCTTTTTTGAGTCATTTTTCATTTTTGGGTGCATTGAGTTATTGCGTATTGGTGCGCGCATTGCACGGTTTGTAGCTCCAGGTTGTATTGGTATTGCATGTTAATAAAATAGTTGTGTTTGACAAGATGAGGTCATTGTACCTAGAATGGCTACTATTGGATTTGATTGCAGTATATATGGAGGAATAATATCAGAGGTCAACATAGAATTTAAACTACGGTTCCTGTCGGACAAGAGAGTGCTCCATGACTTGTTGATTTGATGATTGGTTATGAGTTTCTGTGTGTTTCTTTCATCATCGGCAGTGTACTATGGTTTTGAATAAGGTTTTATTTGATATGCGATTTATTACCGGTACCGGGTTTGTTTTGAGAAGTTATTATGGTTAGAAGTTATTGTTACAAGTACGCGAGTTATGCAGTATATCATGTGATTACATATTGGGTTATGGTTATCGCTTGATACATCTTGTTCAGACTTATATAGTGTGTAGATACGAGATTCGGGTCTTATAGGAAATTCTGAATGTTGAAAATTGGATTCTGTGGTTTACGGGCTAAGGTTGAAGTAATGATCTTCAATTATGTTGTGTTGACAGGCCTATATGGAATAGGGTGATGTGGGATCACCCCCGGGTATGTACATGGTAAGGTTACACGGCGGCTTGATGGCTTTGGAACGAATCTTGGCACATTCGAGGACGAACGTATGTTTATGTGGGGGATAATGTAATGACCCTACCGATCGTTTTGAGAATTTTCATTTCATTCAGCTATTTGAAGTCTTGAGTAGCTTCATATGATATATTATGACGCGTGTGAATCGTCAGCGTTGGTTTTCATGTATTTTCGAAATTAGTTTGGAAGAATGAATTTCATAGTTGAAGCTTTAAGTTGGAAGAGGTGACCAGGTTTGACTTTTTAGTATTCGACCTCGAATGCAGACCTACTCGGTGTTTCGGAGTTGGTTTGATAGTATTCAGATGCTTGGTTGTAATTCTAAAAGTTCTTGAGTTCTCCCTTCAAATTCCATATGTGTTGATGTCCAATTCATGGTTTCGGGTGTTATTTTGGTGATTTGATCACGCGAGCAAGCTCGCATGATGTTTCTAGACTTGTGTGGATGATTAGTGTGGAGCCCCGAGGGCTCGGATGAGTTTCAGGGTAGTTTCAGATCATTTTTAGGCCATTTTAAAGTTTTTGATTTTTGGCTACAGCGGTGTGCATTGCGATCGCAAACATTTGGTCGCGTTAGTGAAGAACAAACGGCAGTTTGGGCCTTGTGAATGGCGATCGCGAAAGCCTTTACGCGATCGCATAGGAGAAATCGATGTTGCACATGGTTGACTTTGGAAGCTTATATCTTGCAATCTATAAGAAATTTGGAGATGATCCAAAAATAAAAGTTTTAGCCCTTGAGGTGTAATTTACATAAAGTTAAACCAATTGTCATTTGGAATTTTGTATAAAACGTTATGACCATTAAACTAGAGGCGGTCTGAGAAGAGTTTGGAAATTGCTGTTGAAGAATTTGTTCATCGCAGTCGCCAATGGATGTCCGCGATCGCGAAGAAGGAAGCCTGAGAAGTGGATTTAATGTCTAATTTCTAACCTTTGATCCATTTATCCATATTTTGAGTTGGGGACCTCGGGATTTAACGATATTTTAGGTGATTTTCATCACATGGATTGGGGTAAGTATTCTCTACTCGGTTTCGATTTTATTTCAAGAATCTATCTACGTTTTTGGCATTTAATTGAGGATTTCAAGAGAGAAATTAGGGGATTTTCTCTAAAGTTTCATAGAATTAATTTTTGAGTTTTGAACACAGCCGGATTTGAGTGAAACTAGTATGGTTGGACTTGTAATCGAATGGGTTATTAAATTTTGTAGGTTTTGTCGGGTTCCGAAGTGCGGGTCCGTATTTTACTTTTTGGTTGACTTTGGACTTTGATTCGACCTTTATCATTTGGAATTATTTTCTTAGCTATTATTTGATATATTTAAGTTGCTTTTGGCTAGTTTCGAGCCGTTCGGAAGTCGGTACATGTGAGATGGTATTTTTGGAGCATCATTTGGGTTGCTCGGTATTGGATTTAGCTTGTTCGAGGTAAGTAACACTTCTAAACTTGGTGGTGAGGGTATGAAATCCTAAATTACATGTTATGTGATTGATGTCGAGATGACACGCATACTAGGTGACGGGCGTGTGGGCGTGCACCGTGTGAATTGTGATTTAGTCTATTCCATGGAACTGTGTAGCTATCTTATCTGAACGTTTTTACTGAACTCTATGTGTTAGAGAACTCGAGCTGTAATTTATGCTAGAAATCATATCTAGACTATATGCTTATCCTGTTGGGGCCCATTGAGGTCATTTTTGTTGTTGAGTTATTTGTTTACATTGCAATTACGTACTCAGTCATATGCATTCCTCTGCCTATCATATCTCAGTCTTTGTTACCATTTATTGATACATCACATCATCATTTTGGGCTGATATTTCATGACATTTTGAGCCCGAGAGATTAGAGGAATTGATGACTAAATGAGGCCGAGGGCCTGATTGTGATGATATTGATACTATAGCACATGAGTTGTTCGTGCGGATCCAGATATTGATACTATAACACGTGAGTTGTCCATGCAGCACGTGAGTTATCCATGCAGCTTGTGAGTTGTCCGTGTGGATCCAGATATTGATACTATAACACGTGAGTTGTCCATGCAGCACGTGAGTTATCCATGCAGCTTGTGAGTTGTCCGTGTGGATCCAGATATTGATACTATAACACGTGAGTTGTCCATGCAGCACGTGAGTTATCCATGCAGCTTGTGAGTTGTCCGTGTGGATCCAGATATTGATACTATAACACGTGAGTTGTCCATGCAGCACGTGAGTTATCCATGCAGCTTGTGAGTTGTCCGTGTGGATCCAGATATTGATACTATAACACGTGAGTTGTCCATGCAGCACGTGAGTTATCCATGCAGCTTGTGAGTTGTCCGTGTGGATCCAGATATTGATACTATAACACGTGAGTTGTCCATGCAGCACGTGAGTTATCCATGCAGCTTGTGAGTTGTCCGTGTGGATCCAGATATTGATACTATAGTACGAGAGTTATCCATGCAGCACGTGAGTTGTCCGTGCAGATCCAGATATTGATATTATGGCACGTGAGTTATCCGTGCGGATCAAGCTTTATTGATTCATGTAAGGATTTGACATATTATAGCGCTCGGGATGGATCGGCCCCTCCGGAGTCTGCACATCCAGAGTGGGCACAATTGCTAGCAGTTATTATGTTTGGGCTAGATCTGCCATGTACAGTACTGAGTGACTGAGTGTGTCGAGTGATTGAGCATGATGAGTGGAAAGTGTGAGACAATGAGATTGAGTACGCTGATAGTGTGAGTACATAAGTTCATCACTCAGATGCATTGCATTTGACATGCGTACTTGAGATACATGCATAGAGATGCATTTCCTTCTGCTACCCGATTTTGGTGACATTCATGATTTCACCTGTATATTGACATGTAGACATAGAGATGTATTTTTCTCATGCTATCTAAAAATGAAATATCTTATTTATTGTTGAAAGGTTTGGGAAAAATCACAGTTTTCAAACTTACTCATATGTTTTTGATGTTTCAGCGAAAGATTTGGGATTTACTATTATACTTGAAAAGCATGCATATTTTTCGTAACTGTGAACGAGTTGAGCATCTTATCTCCGATTATTTTCTTGTACCACTTTTATTATATTGTTATGAGCTATGGCTGATTATTGGAGTTAAATCCTGACCCTTGTCCCAGCTCATCACTACTCTCAACCTGAGGTTAGGTTTACTACTTATTAAATATACGGGTGTCGGTTGTACTCATACTACACTTCTGCACGTTGCGTATATATATTGAATGTTGATGTTGCTGCGTACGGCGGGAGCTGGATCGGAAGATGTATCTGCATTCTAGTTATGGCTATCACTAGTCCTTGGTAGCATTAGATTCGAGTTCTGTTCATTTACATTTCAAACAGATGATGTACTTTATTTCATACCAGTTTTGTAAATTCTAAATCTTAGATGCTCATGATTTGTAGTACCAGATCTTGAAAAATTCTTTGTATAGTAGTTCAGTTGTATTATCATTTCTTCTCTTAATAAATATCATTTGAACTGGTTTATTATTAATTTGCTTACCTAACGGGTTGGGTTAGATGCCATCACGACTAGATGAATTTTGGGTCGTGATATTACTATATTAGGAATAGAAAAGAAAAAAAAGGCAGGAGTATAATTTTCACCCTATACAGTAATACTACATACTTCATACAGAACATCAAGTTACAAACATTAAATAAGACCATAAAAGATAATATGGTCATTGCAGAAATAACCATACGTAATAGCAGCATTTATTTATCTATACCGTATATTATAGAATACAAACTTCACGTGCCATAAGAAAAGGCCTATGGGTATATATTATTTTTCAGCATTTGTAATAGCAGTAGCAATATTTGTTGTAGCAATTCCCATAAGCTGCATCTTCCTTCTTGCACCAATGGTTACACTTATTGGGAAAGCACTTTCCATTCCAGCCTTTGCTAGGCTTTCCACAATACTTTGCCTCTGTTATCTTCATCTCTGCATTAAACCATAGGACAAAAGAACTCTTAAGGCAATTAATTAAAACGGATCTTTACACAAATAGCGGTATTACGCATCTGCAGATTAATTTTAATTTAAGTGATTGAGTGAGCGGCTATTTAGGTTAATTCTTCGTAAAAACAAAGAAAATACTTTTGTTTTATTAAAAAAAAGTACTCTTTATACAACATGAAAAACAAATACTCATTTTGTTAAAACGAGTTCATGAGAAAAATATTTATACCAACCAACAATGGAAAAATTGAAAAATATTTTTCTTTGCTACAAAATACACCCATAAAGTTTATTCTATGGAACTGACCTTAGTAACCAGAAAATGGAAAAGTAAATAAGAAAGAGAGAAATGGTTAAGAATTGCTCACCAGAAGCAAACATAAGAAGAAAGCAAAAGAGTACAGCACACAGAGTTATTTTGCTAGCCATTTCTAATTAAGTTCCTTAATTTGAAATACTTTGTGAAATCGAGGCTATACCAAAGGGTGCATTTATAGTGATTCAAGAATAATTTTTTAAACAGAAAAAGTTCTCCTATTTACTTATGTATAAATTAACCTTGAACAGAAGAAAGGAAAATGTCAAACAAATCAACTAGATAAATATCGAAAGAAAAAATAATGAGAGGAGTACTAAGTCTAGATAAACTTTTGAACTTATCAAACTTTTTTCTTTCTTGCATCACCATGAAAGTAACAAGATTGCTACTAGTGTAAACTAAAGAAAGTCAAAAATTTACTTGATATTATGACAAGTATACAATATAATGTATCTTAGTTTTCTAACTGTGATGACCCGATAGGCCATCTTATATTTTAGAACCTGATTCTGTATTTCGAGGTCTCAAAACCTCATTTTAGCCTTTTTTAATTTACGTGTGCAGTCCGGGTGTTCTTCCGGAGGCTTATATGCTAAAAACTGATAAAAATAAGAATGTTTGCCTTAGAAATTCATTTAAGTTGACTTCGATCAACGTTTTAAGCAAATGGACCTGGATCCATATTTTGACGGTCCCGGTAAGTCCGTATAGTAATTTGGGAACAGGGCATATGCCCGGAATCGAATTCCGAGGTCCCTAGCTCGAGATATGAAATTTTGATGAAAAATTAAAAGTTTGAAAGTTTAATGATTTTTAGAATTGACTGATGTTTGGTCTTGTCGATACCAGGTCCGTATTTTGGTTTCGGAACCCGGTGCAGGTCCATTATTATATTTATGACTTATCTGTAAAATTTAGTGAGAAATGGAGTTAGTTTGACGTGATTCGGACGTTCGTTTGTGAAAATAGAAGTTTTAAAGTTTTCTTGAAAATTTCATTTGATTTAGTGTCCGATTCGTAATTCTAGGCATCATTTTGGTATTTTGATCGCGCAAGAGAGTTCGTACGATGTTTTAGAACTTGTGTGCATATTTGGTTCGGTGCCTAGAGGGCTCGGGTGAGTTTCAAATAGGTTACGGGGTGAAATGGACTTAGAAAAATCTAATGTTTTGCTTCAGCTGATATCTGGTGTGTTCTTCTTCGTGTTCGCGAAGACACTCTTGCGAACGCGAAGAGTGAACTGGGATGGAAAAGATTTTCTTCATCTCGAACACGGTAGACGGGCCGCAAACGCGAAGCAATGGGGGGCCTTACCCTTCGCGAACGCGACCAGCTTCTCGCGAACGCGAAGCTTGAGGGACCTGGAGGAGGGGACACTCGTTCTTCTACGCGAACGCAAGTACTGGCTCGCGAACGCGAAGGCCAGGGGGAAATAGCCTTCGCAAACGCAAAAGCCATTTGGGTTGCTGAATATCGCGAACGCGGCAAGCCCTTCGCGAACGCGAAGAAGGCCTGACGCCCAAACCTTAAAACATTTCAAAAACGGGATTTTACCCATTTTTCATAAACTCTCCATTAGAGCTCGGCTTAGGTGCAATTTTGAAGGGAAAACTCAACACCAATTCATAGGTTTGTACTCTTTAACACATTTTCTTCCATTTCTATCATCACCCATTATATTCCTAGTCATAATCTTTGTTCTTTCATGGTAGAAAACTACGGATTTAGGAAGAATTGGGGATTTTTGCAAATTGGGGATTTAGACCTCAATTTGGGGTCAGATTCCGAAACTAATTAAATAATCGGGCTCGGGAGTGAATGGGTGAATGGATTTTGGTCTGAACCTCGGGGTTTGACCAAGCGGCCCCGGGGTCGATTTTTGACTTTTTGTGGGAATGTTTGGGGAACCTAAATTTATGCATTGTAATTGATTTCTTTAGCAATATTTGATATTACTGAGTTGTTTGTGGATAGATACAAGTGATTTGGAGATGGATTCTAGAGGAAAACGGTAATTGAGCATTGCATGGCCTTTGAAGCAAGGTAAGTGTCGTGGTTGACCCTAACTTGAGGGATTAGGAATTGTTTGTGTAATTGCTAAATGTTTAGATGTTGGGTACAACGTATATATTAGGTGACAAGTACTTATGCGTTGTTATCTGGTTAAAGCATGCGGGTGAAACTTGTTCCTTGTATATTATTGCTTACTTGATCTTGTTATCCATGCTTAGACTAGTTACTTACTAAATTGATCGTACTTATCGTGTTTGAGTTTTGTGATAATTGAGTATTGATTCCAAAGTTGGGATTTATATTGTGGAACCATTGTTGAAGTAAGGCTTGTTCTTGTTGATACTATCTCCCCGCTATTATTTGTTCATTGATATGTGGTAAGGGAGAGTGTTAATGCACGAAGGGTGATGTCGTGCTGTATCTATTGATTTACATTGTGAGACTGAGAGTAAAAGCACGAAGGTTGATGCCGTGCAATTTTCTTCATTGTGTTTAGTTGTTCTTACTGGTTAAAAGCATGTTGACTGTTCTGGTTATCATTTCCGATGTATCTCCTATATCCTGTGCCCTTTAGCATATCCCCCTCCCAATAGAACATGTTTAGTTGTTATTGTTGTTTTCTTGTACATATATAGTTATCTGCATAAGTTTATTATTTGGGTGTCTTGTCATAGTCTCGTCACTACTTCGTCGAGGTTAGGCTCGACACTTACCAGTACATAGGATCGGTTGTACTGATACTGCACTTTGTACTTCCTGTGCAGATTTTGGTATTGATCCCAGCTGATCGAGAGGCGTAGCAGCTCGGACTGGTTCATCGGAGACTCAAGGTAGATCTGTTGGCGTTCGCAAACCTTGAAGTCCCCGTCTATCTTTTCTTTGTTTTTCTTTACTATTTCTTTCGTTGAAACAGTTGTATTTCTTTTAGACTTGTACTTGTAGTAAATCCTAGAAGTTCGTGAATTGTGACTCCAGATCCGGGTGGTAATAATTAATGAAGTTTTTATATTATTCCGCACTCGATGTATTTTATTTTAGCTTATGTGTTGTTATTTACTGAATTGAATAAGGATTGGCTTAATAATTCTCTAACGTCGGCTTGCCTAGCAAGTTGAATGTTAGGCGTCGTCACGGTCCCGATGGTGGAAATTCTGGGTCGTGACAAGTTGGTATCAGAGCACTAGGTTTCCTAGGTCTCACAATTCACGAGCAGGCTTAGTAGAGTCTGGAGGATCGGTACGGAGACGTCTGTGCTTATCTTCCAAAGACTATGAAGTTTAGGAACCATTTCACTTCTATTCTTCTCTGTTGTGCGATTTTATTCTGTCATTGCTGATTGAACTCTTCTATTCTTGTCCTTCCGCAGATGGCGAGAACATGTACCGCATCTTCAGCTGAGCAGCAGCCAGAGCCTCTAGTGGCAGCTCCTATGAGGGGCAGAGGTCGAGGCCGAGGCCGTGCCAGAGGCCGAGGTAGGGGCAGGGCTCAGCCCAGAGTCTGAGCAGCAGCGCCAGCAGTGGAGCCTCAGGTACAATTTGACGAGGAGGTTCCATCCCAGACTGTTTCGGTCGGGCCAACTCAGGTTCCGGTGGGGTTCATTGCCACCATAGTGCTTCAGGATTCTTTGGTTCGTTTGGTAGGCCTTATGGGGAGTGTGGCCCAGACTGGCGCATTCCCCATGGCACCAGCCATCTCTCAGGCTGGAGGAGGAGCACAAACTCCTACTACTCGGACTCCGGAGCATATGGCTCCCCAATATTAGACTCCAGCAGCTCATCCAGTCGGAGTAGTTCAGCTGGTTATTGCGGCACAGGCTGGTGATAGGTCGCCTATGTCTTCTGAGGCTTTATGGAGATTGGACAGGTTTACCAAGCTCTTTCCAGTTCACTTCAGTGGTGCACCTTCTGAGGACCCACAGGATTATCTTGACAGTTGTCATGAGGTGCTACGGAACATGGGTAAAGTGGAAACCAATGGGGTCGATTTTGCTGCATTTCAGATGTCAGGTTCCGCCAAGAAATGGTGGAGAGATTATTTATTGACCAGACCAGCTGGATCGCCTTATCTTACTTGGGACCAGTTCTCTCAGCTCTTCCTAGAGAAGTTTCTTCCTATTACATTGAGGTAGGAGCATCGTCGTCAGTTCGAGCGTCTCCATCAGGGCAGTATGACTGTTACCCAGTATGAGACCCGTTTTATGGATTTGGCCCGTTATGCTCTTCTTCTGCTTCCTACCGAGAGAGATAGGGTGCGGAGGTTTATTGATGGACTTGCTCAGCCTATCAGATTGCAGATGGCTAAGGAGACTAGGAGTGAGATTTCATTTCAGGCGGCTGCCAATGTCGCCAGGCGAGTCGAGATGGTTCTTGCTCAGGGAGGTCAGGGGTCTGACAAGAGACCACGTCATTCCGGGGGGTTCAGCGGTGCCTCATCTGGAGGCAGGGTTACTTTTGGTAGAGGACATCCTCCTAGTCCGTTTCATTGAGCATTCCAGGCATCCCACAGTTCCTCAGGTGGTCGTAGCCCTCATATGCCATATTCCGATCAGCTAGCCTACAGTGCACCACCAGCTCCTATTAGTGCACCTCTGCTCTAGAGTTTTCAGGGTGCTTACTCAGGTCGACAGGGCTAGTTTCAGGGTCAGCAGTCACAGTAGCCGAGGTCTTGTTATACTTGTGGTGATCCGAGGCACATTGCTAGATTTTTCCCTCGGGTATCGGGCAGCTCACAAAATCAGGGTTCTCGTGCCATGGTCCCGGCACTTGGTGCTTCACCGCACGCTCAGCCAGCTAGAGGTAGGGGTCAGGCAGCTAGAGGTGAAGGTCAGGCTATTAGAGGTGGA
>AWOL01S0265535.1:0-12235 GCA_000715115.1 Nicotiana otophora
ACGTGTAATAAGATGTGCTTCGCGAACGCGTGGATGAGGTCGCGTTCGCGTAGAAGGATTTGAGCAGAAGATGAGGGGAGGAGATTTGTCTACGCATTCGCGTAGGTTTGAGAGGCAGTGTTCCGCGTTCGCGTGGAGTCAACCGCGTTCACATAAGGCCAAATTTGAGGGTAGTCTCTTTTGTGCTTCGCGATCACGTGAAATAATCCGCGATCGCATAGAGTCAATTTTTGGTAGTGGAAATATGTGCATCACGATCGCGTGACTTGGTCCACGATCGCATAGAAGAGAGGTCTGGATAGAGAGTTTAAGTTGGAGCTCGGGAAGAGGCAACTTTCGGAAGTTTTTCAAGGAAAAAAATGAGGTAAGTGTTCTTAACTCAATATTGGTTAAATTACCCAAATCCATTGTTGTTTTTATCATTTAATCGATGAATTAAGTTGAAAAAGTTTGAAAACCCTCTTAGTTTAAATTGAAGATTTGAGGGTCGAGTTGGGGTCGAATTTTAATAAAATTGTTATGGTTAGACTCATGGTTGAATGGGCTGCCGGATTTTGTAACTTTTGTTAAGTTCCGAGATGTGGGCCTCATAAGCGATTATTGAGCTAAATTTCGGGTTTTTATGGAAAATTAGCATTTTCATATGGAATTAATTCCAATAAATTTTATCGACTGAAACAAATTATTTATGGCTAGATTCGAGGCGTTTGGAGGCCAATTCATGAGGAAAGGACATTGCCGAATAAAAATTTCACAGCTTGAAGTAAGTAACAGTTTTAAATCTGGTCTTGAGGATATGAAACCCCGAAATTCAGTGTCATGTGATTACTTTGGAGGTGATGCACATGCTAGGTGACAGGCGTGTAGGCATGCACCGAGGGGATTATGACTTGGTCCGTCCCATGGAAACTGTATAGTTGAATAATTTATTGTTAGCTATATGCTCTCTATGTGTTGAAGAAATTTGACTATAAACCATGTTATAAATCATGCTTAGGCTATGTTATAGTATCGTTGGGGGCCGCAGAGGTCGCATACTTGTTGAATTATTTGCTAATTGCTGTCTTGTGCTCAGTCATGATTTTTCTTGCGTATTATACGTCAGACTTTGTGGATATTTGTTGATCCACTATGTTATCTTTGTTTGGGATGATCTTTGTGATTTCTGAGAGCCCGAGAGACTAGAGAGGTTGAGGACTAAGTAAGGCCGAGGGCGTGTCGGTGAGGTAAGGATATTATGGCACGTGAGTTGTCCGTGCAAGATATTATAGCACATGAGTTGTCCGTGCAACATGTGAGTTTTTTGTGCAGATTATGGCACTTTGGCTGTAGGAGCCCCTCCGGAGTCTGTACACCCCAGTAAGCGCGGGTACCCATTGAGTGTGAGTGCTGAGGGCTGAGAGCCGAGTGGTTGAGTTGTTGTGACGAATGGAGTGATTGCTGGCCTGAAAGGCTACACTTGTTTTTCATTTGTTGTTGCACTTAGTTGCTATTTGTCATTATTGTGAAATTATCTGAAAGATTTAATATCCGGATTACATGAGCTATAAAAATTATTTGACTTAAACTGCTGTATTTGAAAGCATGTCTATTCTCTGTTGGAATTACTGAAAATGAACTATAACTGTGTAGCTTGTCACTATCTTCAATTCCTTATTTAGTATTGTTACTTTCTGAGTTGGTTATACTCATACTACACCCTGCACTTCGTGTGCAGATCCAGGTGCTTCTGGACATAGCGGGTGTTGATTTTTCTAGCACAGTTGATTTTCCGGAGATTCAGAGGTAGCTGTCGTGTTTCGCAGACTTGTCTCTCCTTCCCTATCTCCTTGTTTACTGTATTTGTTCTTAGACTACTATATACCATTTTCTTTTGACTTGTATCAATATTAGATGCTCATGTACTCAGTGACACCAGGTTTTGGGGAATGTTTGTATCAATATTTGCGGGATTTTGTATTGTATTTAAATATTATATTTTTAAACTTATGAGAAATTGTGGTTTATTGAGATTATCGGCTTGCCTAGTATCGAGATAGGCGCCATCACGACAGGTTGGGATTTGGGTCAAGACAGAAATAGAGTAGACAAAAAATAAAATGCAAAAGAGAGACTCTGGGTGCTGCAGAACGGACTCACAAAGCAACTTACCACTAAGCCTCGGGGTATCGAGGGTGCACGCCGGAATGACTGCCAGATGCATCTACCTAAGATCCTACATGATTAGTGCAGAAGTGTAGTGTGAGTACATAAACAATATTTACCCAGTAAGTATCCAGTCTAACATCGAAGAAGTTGTGACGAGGGGTCGACATCGACACTTACTATGGGCTAACAATGAAATACATGAATGCTATGCTTCGTCTTCGGAGCATAGACGCATGGAAGGCTGGATGAACTCCCGATAGACTGGGAGGCAAAGCAAGCTCATAAGCAACCTCCCCAACTTACCTCAACACCTCAAATGGACCTATAAAACTTGGGCTCAACTTGCCCTTCTTGCCGAATCTCATGATTCCCTTCATCGGCGAGACTTTCAAGAAAACCTTCTCGCCCACCATAAATAATAAATCACACGCCTTCTGATCCGCGTAACTCTTCTATCTGGACTGTGCTGTGCAAAGTTGCTCCTGAATCAACTTTACCTTTTTCAAGGCATCCTTCACCAAATTAGTACCATATAACTTAGCATCGCCGGGTTCAAGCCATCCGATTGGCGAACGACATCGCCGACTATACAAGGCCTCAAATGGAGCCATCTCGATGCTAGACTGGTAAATGTTGTTGTAAACAAATTCGACCAAAGGCAAGAATCAATCCCACTGCCCTTTGAAGTCAATCACACATGCTCTGAGCATATCCTCCAAGATCTGAACCGTCCCTTTGACTGCCTGTTAGTATGCGGATGAAAGGCTGTGCTGAGCTCTACCCGGCCCCCCAACTCACTGTGTACTGCCCTCTAGAAATTTGAAGTAAACTGAGGGCCTTTTTATGATATGATGGAAACAGGCACACCATATAACCGAACAATCTCCTGAATGTAAATTTAGGCCAATATCTTTGAAGAATATGGTTCCTCAGGAGTTCTCCATGTACATTTACTTTTGAGACTACGAGGAGGTTCCTCGGGAGTTCTCCCTGCACATTTACTTTTGAGACTACGAGGCAGTTCCTCAGGAGTTCTCCCTGCACATTTACGTTTGAGACTACGAGGTGGTTCCTCGGGAGTTCTCCCTGCATATTTACTTTTGAGACTACGAGGCGGTATCTCGGGAGTTCTCCCTGTATACTTACTTTTGAGACTATGAGGCGGTACCTCAGGAGTTCTCCCTGTATATTTATTTTGGGATTAAGAGACGGTATCTCAGGAGATCCCCTGCTGTTTATCCCTGTGAGTTGTACTGTTGCCTTGCTGTGTTTCCTTTTGTTAAATTCTAGACTCTTATTATAGTGTATATTCTCCTGCCTTATTTATTATTTACCAGTGGGCATGACCTGACCTCGCCACTACTCGACCAAGGTTAGGCTTGACACTTACTGGGTACCGTTGTGGTGTACTCATACTACTCTTCTGCACTTGCTTTTGTGTGCAGATCCAGGTACTTCTTATCTACCCCGCTATTAGATGAGAGTGTTTTCTGCTGTACGGAGACTTCAAGGTACATCTGCTAGCGTCCACAGACCTCGGAGTCCCCCTCTATTCTCCCCTTTGTCATTTACCTTCCGTACTTATTTTATTATACTCTGGTGTATAGAGATACTAGTTTTCCTTCTGTAGCTTGTAACTTATGATGTTCCGGATTTTGGGAAGACTGTGTATTTATAGAGTATTAGTTATTGTACATGCCAAGCGACATTGTTACTAGTTATTCAGTTATCCACTGCTGTTAGTTGTTAAGTTTTACTTCCATTTTGTTTTGTTATTTTCCGCAATTAGTTAGGCTTACCTAGTCGTAGAGACTAGGTGCCATCACGATGTTATACAGAGGGAGTTTGGGTCTTGATAATTAGTTTTGAAATTCGGAAGTTCATAAGTTCATTAGGCTTGAATCGATGTGTGATTTGTGATTTGAGTTGGAAATTTGGGAAACAATTGTGAAGACTTACTAGACTAAATTTTGGGGTTTTGAAAGGCGATTTGAGGTAAAAAATTGAGTAATTCTTGTATGGTTGGACTCGTTATCGAATGAGTGTTCGGATTTTATAGTTTTGGTCGGGTTCCGAGACGCTGACCCGGGTTGACCTTTTGAGTTGACTTTTTATTTCTTTGGAAAGATCGTAACTTTGTTGTTCGAAATAGTTTCCTATAGTTTATATTTATGGTATGAAGTTGTTTGGCTAGATTTCAGTCGTTCGGAGTTGGGTAATCGAGGAAAAGGCCTACTAGTGGATTGAGTTAGCGTGTTTTGAGGTAAGTGTCTTGCCTAATTTTGTGTGGGGGAATTACTCCTTAGGATTGGTGTTGTTTTGTGATAATTATGATGTGTGAAAGACGTGTACGCAAGGTGACGAGTGTGTATACAGGCTAAATATAGAAATTTATCGGTTTTAGCCATGTAGATTCCTTTGATGCCTTAATTGAGTTATCTTAACATGTTATATTCATCATCATTGGTCTATTTTCACATGCTCTACTTATCTTATATCTTGCTTGTTAATTTCTCTACATATTTAGTTGAAGTTTTGTTTCCATTATTCCATATTCATTATCTAACCGTGAATTGTCTACTTGAAGTTATTATTCTTGGAATATCTTGTTGTTAAAATTAGTATTGAGGTATAAAGGCCGTGATTCACATTGAGGCAAAGTGTTAAGTTGTGAAATACTATTATTGTTGAGTTATTCACTTCCGGTTATTATTTTTGAGACTTTTATGTACATTGTGGTTGTGCCATGAGCTATTTATTATGAAAACACCGTAGTTGTTGATTTATTTGGCAAGTTGTGATAGTGCGCACTTGAGGTGTGATTTGTGATACGTTGTGATATTGATACACATGTAGTGGTATAAGAGTTTGGGGTTAAAACGCATGCGGTGAGATACGGTGGGGTTGATTCGTGTGTTGCTAGTAGGGGAACTACTTGAAGCCATGCGGTGTGAAAAGGTGGGCGAAAACTCGGGATGCTATTTTAGGAAAAATGATTTTCAAAACTAAATGCAAGGCTCCCACGGTGATATAAGGAAAGATTGTGGATTATTTTTGTGATTTGAGACTATGAAACGGTACCTCGGTAGTCACTCTTGTTGGTACTTCTCTATTACTTCATTTGCATTTGGTTGTTTTGTTTCCTTGACTTAACATTTCTTATTTTCTTCCGTGATGCATTATTTGCCTTGATTTTGTGTAGTTAATTTTGGCATATTCCTTACTTGTTTCATTTCCATTGTCATTATTATTGCACCATTAAATTATTCGTCCTGTTTCTTATTTATTCCAGTAGAGCCTTGACCTCACCTCATCACTACTTTACCGAGGTTAAGGCTTGGCGCTTACTGGGTACCGTTGTAGTGTACCCATGCTACTCTTCTGCACATTGTTTTGTGCAGATTTGTCACAACCCAAAATCCAACTAGTCGTGATGGCACCTAACCCAACCTGATAGGTAAGCCAATTAGCAATAAATAAATTCCAATGAAATTTGATGAGACAATAATGATGAAATAACTGAGCTTTAATACAAAATCTCAAGGACTGGTAGTACAAATCATGAACTTCTAAGATTTAGGATTTACAAAGCTGGTATGAAATAAAGTACATCATCTGTTTGAAATATACATAAAGAGATTAAAATTCTAAAGCTATCAAGATGAAGAGGTAGCTATAACGGGAACGCAGGTACATCTTCAAATCCAGCTCCCGCCGTACACAACAACATCAACATCCAACATCTTCACGCAAGGTGAAGAAGTATAGTATGAGTACATCCGACCCCATGTACTCAATAAGTAACAAACCTAAGCTTAGGTTAAAATTAGTGACGAGCTAGAACAAAGGTCGGAGTCCAACACCAATAGCCAACAACAATTCATAACAACATAATAAAAGTGATAAAAAAGTAACTCAGAGATATAATGCTCAGCTCGTTCACGATTCCGAAAAATAGGCATGCTTTTCAAGTATATCAGTGAAAACCCAAACTTTTTACCAAAATCACCAAAATATGAGTAAGTTTGTAAAACTGTGATTTTCCCCAAAACTTTCAACATGTAAATGTTTCATTTTCAAATGGCATGAGGAAAATATATCTCTATGCCTACATAGCAATGTGTATGTGAAGTCATGAATGACACAATACCGTACATCATGAGGAAAATGTATCTCTATGCCTGTATTTCAAGTGTGCAAGTCGAATGCAATGCAACTTAGTGATAAAACCATATACATACTCTCAGAGTACTCAATCTCACTGTCTCACACTTTCTACTCATCACGCTCAAGCACTCAACACACTCTGTCACTCAGCACTGAACAAGGCAGATCTAGCCCGGGGTAGATCCAGCCCTCAACACTCTCAGTCACTTAGCACTGTACAAGGCAGATCCATCCAAGGACAGATCCATTCCAAATGAATCAATAGCAACTAGGCTCACTGTGGGCGTGTAGACTTCGGAGGGACAGATCCAACCCAAATGCTATGATAAGCCAATCATGGCATGAATCGATAAAACTTGCTACGACGTGCAACTCGATCCCATCATGAATCAATACTACAGGGTAGATCCACCCAAAAAATAATAATTCCTGCTGTGGTGTGAAACCCGATCCCATCAATACCACTCACAATCCGGCCCCAACTTAGTCATCAATCACTCCAGTCTCTCGGGCTCACAATGTCATAAACATCAGCCCAAAATGATGATATGATGTATAAATAAATAGCAACAGAGACTGGGATATGATATGCAAATGAACGAGTATGTAACTGCAATTAAAGCAAATAACTCACAACAGATATGACCTCAGTGGGTCCCGACAGAATAAGCATATAGTCTAAACATGATTTCTAACATGGATCACAACTCAATTACTCTAGCACGTAGAGATTTCATGCATAAAAACAAGATTAGGTAACTACACAGTACTATAGAATCAATCGAGTCATAATTCACATGGTACACGCCCACACGCCCGTCACCTAGCATGTGCGTCACCTCAACACCAAACACATATCACGTATATTCAGGGGTTCATACCCTCAACACCAAGTTTAGAAGTGTTACTTACCTCGAACAAGCCAAATCCAATACCGAACAAGCCAAACGATACTCCAAAAATGTCATCCCGCTCGTACTGACCTCGGAACAACTCGGAACTAGCCAAAAGCAACTCAAATACACCAAATAATGCCTAAGGAAACAATTCCAAATGATAAAGGTTGAATCTTTAATCAAAAGCCCAAAGTTAACCAAAAGGTCAAACCCGAGCTTGCACCTCAAAACCCACAAAAATCATAAAATCTGACAACCCATTCAATTACGAGTCTAACCATACTAGTTTCACTCATATCTGACACCGAATCGATGTTCAAAACTCGAGAATTCACTCTATGAAACGTTAGACAAACTCCTCAATATGTTCCTTTAAAATTCACAATCTAAATACCAAAAACAAAGATAGATTCATGAAATATAACTAAAACCAAGTAGAGAAAACTTACCCCAATCCATATGGTGAAAATCGCTTCAAAAATCATCTCAATCCGAGGTCTATAGCTCCAAATATGAATAAAATGACCAGACCCTCGATTTAAAGCTTCTGCCCATCCATCTTTGCTTTTGCGAACGAATGAGCCGCTTCTGCAGCGTCAATTTTGCGACAATAAATCCGCTTCTATAGAACTAGCTGAATATACGCTTCTGCGACATCGCAGGTGCGAGCCATCATCCGCTCCTGCACAAGACCTCGCTTCTGCGCTCCATCCAACTGCACCTGCGCTCAAATCTCCGCTTCTGCGATCTTCCTCACCCAACCTTTTCTCACCTTTTCGATGGACATCCCGCATCTGCGAACTTGCTTTTGCGAATAAGACTCCGCAGATGCGTCTACACCAACACCAGAAATCTTCAACAATGCAACAAGAGATAAAACTAATCCGAACCACGTCCGTAACTCACCCGAGCCCCTCGAGACCCCGTCCTAATATTCCAAAATGTCCCATAACATAAAACGGACCTACTCAAGGCCTCAAATCACACATAGCAACATCGAAAGAATGAATCGCACCACAAATCGAACTTAATGAACGTTTGAACTTTCAACTTCCAAAACTCGCAACAAAACATATCAAATCAACTCGGAATAAGCTCAAATTTTGCACACAAGTCCCAAATGACATAACAAAGCTATTCAAATTCCCAAAACCACAATCCGAACCCGATATAATCAAAGTCAACTCCCGGTCAAACTTATGAACTTTCCAAACCTTCAAATTTCCAACTTTCGCCAATTAACGCCGAAACCTTCTAGAAATATCCAAATGGAAATTCGGGCATACACCCTAGTCCAAAATTACCATCCAAACCTAATGGAACCATCAAAACTCCAATTCGAGGTCAAATACTAAAAGTCAAACTTGGTCAACTCTTCCAACTTTAAAGCTTCAATCATGAAATTTATTCTTCCAAATCAATTCCGAATAGCATAAAAACCAAAAGCGATGATTTACACAAGTCATAATACATCATACGATGCTGATCAAGACTTTAAATACCTTAACGGAATGCAAATGGTCAAAATGACAAGTCGAGTTGTTACAAGATCCAGGTACCTCCTACCACTTTAGGCACTAGCGAGAGCTCAGTTTCGGAGACTTCAAGGTATACCTGACGGCGTCTGCAGGCCTCAGAGTCCCCTTCTACCTATACTATTCTATTTCATTTATCCTTTTATAGACATTGATGTATAGGGTTATTCAGTACTACTATATAGAGCTTGTGACTTGTATTCGCCGGATTTTAGGGAGTTGTTATGTCGAATTGCGGAGTTTCCTTCACATTATGTTGAGTTTTTGAGACTTTAATCATTATTTCAGTTATTTCTGCATGAATGATAGTCTTACCTAGTCTTAGAGATTAGGTGCCATCACGATATCCTACAAAGGGAAATTGGGGTCGTGACAATAATCTTTATAAATAATTATATTTACTAACTACTTTTAATAAACTATAAGCATATAGTTTATTAAAAAATATATATAATTAATCAATCATACTAAGCAAATACTATACTAAACAATATATATATGTATATATGAGACATTTATTTTATTCGAATTAGACGTTTCGTATTATATATTCGATTATTTTATAACTATTCATAGATAACATAGATTAATAAATATCAGTCAAGACGTTTTATCTTTTGTATTCATCTATCTAAGTTAATTTTCTAAGTTATAATTAAGTATATGAGTCATTTCACACACACGAACACAAACACACACAAACGTATATTATATTATAATTGATGATCAATCATATTATATATATATATATATATATATATAAATCGTTGTACCATTTTAAACTATTATTGTTCAACTTTTGCGAATAACTAATACTTCTTCTTATATATGATGCACGTGCATGCCTTTGCAACGCGCAAAAACTTGATCAATTGATGAATTGGTAAACCACTAATATTCTATTTTAAATATGTTTAGTTGGTTATTATATTAACTCGTTTACTTATATATGATTGTCATAATACTTATAGCTTCTTCCATTTATTTAATTTGTGATACATATATACATGTCAAAGAAGTTTAGTATTGTTCTATATTTTATTAGTTCATAACTAATAATGCATGTCATAAATAGATTAATCGATATAGGTCGAGACGTTCAGTTTTTAATATTCATCGATGCATCTAAGTATGCTAATTTTAATTTTTAAGTTATAAGTCGATGAATCAATTTAATAATTATTCAAATAGATATATTTGATAATGATCAATTATATATACTAATTAGAATATTGCTTCTTTACAAGACTATCACACCAAAAAATGACCCTGTAGCCCTAACGCTTCGCGTTCACCCCACACTTAAGCTATTGCTCGTCCTCGAGCAATCAAACTGCACTTCACATAGAGGCCAAAGACATTACCTTTTCTTCGGAAATCATGTACCCTCACACCAAAGATGGAGAGTAGTTCCATACAAAATAAAATTTAAGAACAAATAGGAACTCAAAATAGAAAGAATTAACTCACTCTCAGTAATAATATTCATGTGCCATAGAAAACGTACCATAGACTTTCCCGTAGTGTAGTACTTTACTGTAATGACCCGATCAATTATTTTGAGAATTAGCGTCCCGTTCGGTGGCTTAAAGGCTCGAGTTGCTTCGTGTTATGTATTATTACTTGCGTGTGTGGTCGAGTTCGGTTTTCAGATGATTCCGGATTGATTTGGAAGGATGATTCTTATCTTAGAAGCTTAAGTGGTAAGAGTTGACAGAAGTTTGACTTTTATGTAGACGACTTCAGAATGGTGTTTTGATGATTCCAATAGCTTCGTATGGTGATTTTGGACTTAGGCGTATGCCCGCATTTGGATTTGGAGGTCTGTAGGTTGATTTGATGTATTTTGGCGAAAATTAGAAAGTTGAAGGTTTGGAAGGTTGAGAGGTTTGACTGGGAGTTGACTCCATGAATATCAGGCTCGGATTGCGATTCCGAGAGTTGAAATAGCTCCGTTATGTTAATTGGGACTTGCATTCAAAATTTGAGGTTATTCCGGGTTCATTTGATATGATTCGGCACGAGTTGTAGAAGTTGAGAGTTCATAAGTTCATTAAGTTTGATTTGGGGTGCCATTCGTACTTTTGATGTTATTTGATGTGATTTGAGGCCTCGAGCAGGTCCACGTTATATTACAGAACTTGTTGGTATGTCGGACAGGGTCCTGAGGGGCTCGACTGAGTTTCGGGGTAGTTTTGGACCATTTATAAGTCATTTTAAATTACTGATTTTTGGCCACATGGGTATGCATCGCGATCGCGGACTTCGGGTCGTGTTCACGATGAGTGTGAATCGTGATCGCAGAAGCCTTTTCGCGATCGCGTAGAGGAAATTCTGCTGTCACTAACCCGAATTTAGAATCTTATTTCTTGAAATCTATAAGGAATTTGGAGATGCTCTAAAAACAAAAGTTGTAGCCCTTTGAGTCTAGTTTGCAGAAGATCAAACCGTTTGTCATTTGGAGGTTTGTACAATACGTTATGGCTGTTACACTACGGGTTGTCTGAGAGAGTTTGGGAAGGGTAATGGGAATTTGTTCATCGCGATCGCGGGGAAATGGCCATGATCACGAAGGGTAAAATTTGTGCTGGAAAGTTTTTGGATCACAAAGTTGGTGACCGCGATCACGAAGGGTACCTCTGGAGCAGTGTTTAAAGTACTCTATTTCGAAGGTCTTGGTCATTTTATCATATTTTGAACTATGGAGCTCGAATTTGGGCCATTTTGAAGGGGATTTTCACACTTTGGATCGGGGTAAGTGTCCTTTATTCGGGTTTGATTATATTTTGTGATTCCATATTTGTTTTTAACATTAAATTAGTGATTTAAGTGGGAGAAAATGAGAATTTTTGGATAAACTTTCAAAAATATAAAATGAGGATTTGAAGACCGGTTTGGCATCGGAATTGGATAATTTTGGTGTGGTTGGACTCGTATCGAAATTGGGGTAAGGATTTTGTAAATTGTGTCGGGTTCCAAGGTGTGGGCCCGAGGTTGACTTTTTAGCTTTCATTAAAGATCAAAGCTTTATTATTCAGAATTGTTTCCTATGATTTTTATTTATGATATTAGGTTATTTTGGCTAGATTTGAGCCGTCCGAAGGTTATTTGACATGAGAAGGTTATTTAGAGTATCCGTTTAGCTTCTTTGAGGTAAGTATCTTGCCTAAATTTGTGTGGGGGAACTACCCCTTAGGATTTGAGTCGTTAATGTTATTTGTGTCATGTGAAAGCTGTGTACGCGAGGTAACGAGTACGTACTCGGGCTTATATATAGAAAATTGATCGGCTTAGACTCTTAGGCTCCTTTCATGTACTTATTTGGAATTGTTAGCACATGTTATATCTTTCTTTCGTCATATCTACTACCACATGCTTTATTTGAAGTTGTCGTTACATGTCACATTCTTCACTTGTCGAGTTTGCCCTTATATGCTTTATTTGAAGTTGTTATCAATTTATCATTATTTGATTTCTTTTATTGTGGAG
>AWOL01S0265616.1:626-12115 GCA_000715115.1 Nicotiana otophora
GCAGTTTGTCAATACACGGATCGGAACATATCCGTTACAAATGCGGATAATCTTACGTTAATATTTACTATTAACAAATAAATTTGGTCCAAAAAACTAATCAATCAATCATTTGACCAAATCCGAATCCGAAAAGCCGAAGCCGAGCGAGCGACGACGGCGGCGCGAGGCTTGCTTTCTTCTTAACTCTTTAAGAGTTACAAGAAAAGCAATTATATATATACCCACCAAAACTCTTTTCCTCTTTCAATATGGGACAATGTCTCGTTGTCAAGAGGGGGAAACTTAAAATTTTTACTCAAAAATTTCATTTTCTCTCCATTTCCCATTCACCCTCATTTTAAGACTATTTCATCTTAAAAGCCTTAAAAAACCTCAAGATATTCAATGCACCATTTTCTGATTTGTACCATATATCATTCAGTTTTTCACTATTTGTCTCATACATATGCGTTATTTTTTTATTTGCACCATATCTTTTTATTTTAAAACAATTTCTCCCTAATATATGTCCCATCTCTTAGTCACAACATTTCATGTGTGACAGTGTGAAAGGAAAAGTATGAATAACACTATTTAGACACATGAAATTGCAGGACAGCGAATAAAAGAATTTACAAATGAGTTGTAATTTAAAAAAAGAAAAAAAAAGGATAGAAAAGGCAATAACTTTCCATGTCCAACAATTTATATGTCTCCAAAGTTGTTTTACCTTCCCCACCAATCAAGGCAGTGGATTGTGAATCCACCACGTGCTAATAAAAAAAAAAGAAGATTGAAGAATGTAAATGATTTTGAGTCCTTAATTTGGTTTCCAAAAAGAAAAACCCAATAGAAAGAGTAAAAAGAAATGAGGAAAATCTCAAAGAAAATAAGTAGTTCTTCGACGTCAAGACTTTTGTCTAGTGGTAAGAGCGCAACTTAAAATGCGTGTGATATATCACATCAAGACTTTGAACTCTGCTCCAACAAAGAAGAGCACATAATTATTCGCTGAATTTTAAGCCTTGCATCGCTAAACCTCAAGATTTCTCGAATGTTAAAGAATAGTCTTCTTTTCTTCCTCTTTTTTCCTTTTCTTATTTTATTTTACTCCACCATCATGAGATATGTTAGAATTGCACATATTTGTGCCAGAAAGAAGGTGGGCCTAGGCCTAATATGGGGCTAACAGAGAAAGACTTCAACACTTGAGCTTCTAATTGATCGACACAATGGGCAAGATTGGGCCACAGCATCACATTCTGTACAAAGACACAAATGCCTACACGGCAACAGCACAACTGAGGCGAACCGCTTTCGACAGGCTTTACAACTCGGTCCAGTTGACTCAACGACCCGGTCCGGGTCAACATAAGCTGACTCGGCATCCTCCGCCTCGCCGCCGCAGGAAATTCCGCCGCCGTCATCTCTCTCCGGCAGGTTCATTCCGCCGTTCATCATTGCCACCTGCTGTAGCTGCGCTTGCAGCGTTACCGCCATGACTTCCAGCTCACGTGTCTTCGTTTGCCACGCACGCGCCTCCGCTGTCAGTTGTACAGCACGCGCTTCTAGCTCCGCATTGCGTCTCGCTGCTTTCTCTACTTCTGTATCCTTTTCTCTTAACCTTCGTGCTATTGTTTCCTCCGTTGCTCCCATCAGCGCATGATAGTGCCGTTTCCTTTTCTCCTCTAACGTACGCCTCAACTGTTCTCCCTATACAAAAATTTAAAAGTATTTTAAAAAATATTTATACGATCATGTCATTTATTAAGTAATCCGCATATACATACATTACATATTCCAAAACGATCGTTTGTTGTAAAATTGATTTAAATCACAAGTTAATTGCTCTTTTTAGTAATTTGTAAGTGACAAATTCTAAGCACGAAAAAAGTAATTTTGTAAAATGCTAAGGATTAATATGTTTTTTTAATAATAAAAAGCATCGAAGTATTCGGTCATACCTGGACTCGCAGGAAATGTTCAATTTCGTCTTGTTGCTGTTTGAAATGAGAAGCCAAGTCTTCTTTTAACAAAATTGATGATTGAGAGAATTCAGGAGAAACAGAGTATTGTTGTCGCTGTTGTTGTTGATGCGATTGATCTTCGAAAGCTAAACGAAGACCAGTAGATACGATAGTTGTTTGTTGTTGTTGCTGCGACGGTGTGTGAAGCTGAGTTACATCAATGAGCTGCGGCTGAGATTGCATTGAGATCAATGGATTCATTGCTGCTGTTGTATTACTTGTGGTATGTTCTCTTCCTCTCTTTCGTGAATTCGACCCAACTGGCATTGCAAAATCAGAGATAACGTCAGTTCTTTTTTGCCTTGAATATCAATTAATCGACTAGTTGAAAGTAGAATGTCTTTTTCATCTTTAATCAGATATCTCGAGTTCAAATTCTAAAAAAAAAAAAAAAATCTAATAAAAAACGCTTCCTCTTTAATGAACCGTCGGTCCGTGAATAATTATACAAAAAAATCCATGTTAGTCTATTCTATGTGGCATTCAAATTTATGTGCTTAAGCCACAATTGTTTAATCAGTAGAAGAGAAAATAAAGTAGTAGTAAAACTTTACCTCCAGGATTGAATAGCATTTGTGTTGGATCAAGAAATGATTCACCAAAACCTCCACCTAGTTGAGGTTGTAATGAATAATTATTGACAATTTGGCTCTTTCCTTCTTGTACATTTCTGTTTAGAAAGAGAACATTTGATGGATATTGAGCTTGAACAGCCATTTTTGGAAAATGAGAATTTTATATGAATAAATGAAGATAAGTTTATGGGTGTGGGAAATGTCAATGAAGAGGTGCAATTGGTGGGGATAGAAAGAGAAAAGAGAAAGAGAGAGAAGGGGAAGGAGCTATTAATAAAGGCTAATACTTAAACATCATGAAATAGAAGAAGATGCCATAAACTATAGTGGTTTCTTCAATGACCCTTCAAAATCAATTTAGAGAAAAATATCAAATAGTTTCTAACGGTGCACCACTGTCTAAAAGAAGGTCGAAAAGGAAAAGAAAGTCACCTTTCTTGCCAACCTCTTGGCTTTATTTTTATAGTGATCGAGCTACACTATTTTCTACATAATCACTATTACCAAGAACACCATCAAACACTTTGTTTGTACCTAAACCTTTTTCTTTTTTCTTCTGTTTTTTTTCTTCAAAAACTCTGCTTTCTTTTGCTTTGCTTGCCTCTATTGTCTTAGATGTTATGCTATATGCTTTTAAAATAAAAAGAATATGAGAGAGAGATGCGATTGAAAGGAATGAGTCCAAAGAGAGAAAGAGAGGGACAGCCTTTCGTTTTTTCTTTGCTTAATTCTTTCTCTTCTTCTTTTTGCGTGACTTTGATTTTGGCTTTGGCTTTTCTTCCAGACGGCGAGGGACTCTCGTGTTTCGTATTCAACTCCTATTTCTAATCCTTCTTTGCCTCTATTTATGTCCATTTAAATATTAACTTGTTTTAAGGGGTGAAAAAAGGTCATGTTTCTCTCTTTCTTGTTTTCTTTTTTCCTCCCCAAGATTTTGTTGTATTATACTAATTTTTATTTTATTTTGTTTTTTTAATTATGCAACTCGTATTTGTATTGGGACCCGACTAATCCGGATGTGCACCTGAAAATTCCACTTTGGGAGAAGTAAAGCGCTCTCTACCGTCAGTAACTTCATACTTAAGTCTATTACAACCTTTGTTGGTAGTTCATACGTATTACTAGGTACTTTATTCTCCATTTGCTTAAGTCTTGATCTTTGACGGAAATACTGGTATATGTGTTGATGAGAGGAAACAGATACTCACAACCTCACAGGTAATATAGCCACCGAACTAACTTCAACACCACCTTTATTAAATTATATATTGTATTTTTTTTTTTAAAAAAAGAAGATGGAGAGATCTAGCATTTCTTTTATAACGGATGAAACTTTACTTCAATCTTCAATTTCGACCAAATTACCCCAAGCAAATGAATACAATTTTGTGTTGTATTATTTGTTTTAATAATTTAATTATGATTTAATGATATGGATTGTTATTTAAATTTAATTTAATATAAATATCAACTATAAATAAATACTTTTTGTCCTCGAGTTAGGCGACGTTGTTGGTCACGCAGAAAGTCTTTATCGTTATGCAATTTAATACATCACTTACTGTAGCGCAAAGTCGAATCACTTTGGTTAATAAAATCCAACGGGGGTGCAGATTCATAATAGGTACGTCTTGTTTTCTTTAGTTTATTCTATTTTAGTAACTAGCATAGAGTTCTATGCATTTGCATTACGTTGTAGAGTGGAGTTAGAAATTTTATTTTAAAGAGAAAGCAAATACCTTAATACACAACTTTGCTCATATTTGCTTTAGGAAATACATAGATTTACGTGGTTTTCAAGATTCAAACGCTTTAACAGCCACTCAGCCGGTATTCGTCACATTTCTTATCTTCTAAAATAAAGAAGAGATTCGAGTACTTACGACCTAATTGCTATGATTATTGTAAGTTGAGCTTGCTTCTCCTTCTCTAGAAGTTAAACGACCTTTCTTCTTGTGAATATGTCAAATGATTCGCCTGTCTCTTCTATTACCCTATTACTCTCTCTGGTCCAGAATAAATGATTTTTTGATTTTTTTTTGTGGTCCAAAATATTTGATTTTTTCAGATTTTAAGAATAAATTAATTATCTTTTTCCTACATTGCCCTTGAAATAAATAGTGTTGGAGTATGTATTAGGAGTGTTTATGTGAAGAGATAGTAAAAATTAATATGGTCAATTTCATTGCTAATTAATATTAAAAGGTGAATTTCTTAATCTGTGTAAAAACAACCAAAAAAATCACTTATTGTGGATCGGATGAAGTATTATCTAGAATATAACCAGGAGTTTTTATCTCTACGGTGGGAAGGTAGAGATTCTTCCACGTTTAATCAAAAATTTCTAATTTGAGCTTCGGAAACAAAAAACATTTAATTAAAGAGCACGTTTTATTATTTACAATGGACCTACCTAACAAAAACTAAGATTAATCAGATCAATAAGCCATCGAATAGACAAGAGAGAGTTGTTCAAATAGTACGTATCCTCGGCTTTCAGCATTAAGGTTGAGATCTCTTGGCCAGAGAGGGGTAAAAAAAACTTACCGGATATTTCGGGAAAAAGTTCATCCTAGAATGACCAAAATATCCATGGTCAAATCTCACCCATTTCCCAAAATCAGTTTTTTGTATGGTCATTACTCGTGAAAGTTTCTGCAAGGTATCAGAGAACATGTGTTTTGGGAGGGGGGGGGGGGGGGGTGTTCCACTTTTATAAAAATGTTGCACTCTTGGAATCTTGATTGTTTACTTGCAAGCCATTTTATTGGTTTAACCAAATCATGTGGCAAACTGATCAGTAGAACACTCCCCATAATCATCTCTCACATGTGCTGCTCCAACCTTTCATCTATTAAGCCAAGAACCTTTTACAGCGACTAAAACGAAGAGCAGTAGAACACAAATATGAAGTATGAGGTAGAAATAAGAGTTAAATTACACTCATGTGTAAAATGTTTTTATATCTTTTTTATATGCTCGAACACCATCGTCGTAAAAAACAAAAGTTAAGGATGCTTGAGTCATTGAGTGGGTGTTGGTAATTTTTCTAAAACCAAGAAGGGATATTTAACTTTAATAATGTGATTGGAGGTGACACAAAAGAAAGCGAGAAGCCACCCAAAATAAAAATAACAATTGAAAAATGTGAAAACCGAGTGGTTGGAAATAGGAATAGCAACACTCTACTTATTTTTCTTTGCTTTGGTCCCGTTTCTCCCTCCTAAATGAAATGGTAATGCACTTGCAGTCAAAAGGTGGATTTATGATTAAAATTTTATGAGTTCTAGAATCCAAACCAACAAGCTCAAGTACTAATAATAAGGTTTGAAAGTTTATATATTTGTCTATATTTTTGTGATTCTCTTAAAACATATACAGAATGTGGATCTAAGCATCAAGTTCAATTTTTCGGATCTTACGCATAATGAGAGTCTAATGCATCGAACTATCATTTTATGTGGCTGATTTATATTCCTCGCTATACAGGAAAGGAGAAAAACTAAAGAAAAACGGAAATGTTATGATGAGAAGGGTGCTTCGAGATTTTTGAAGATTCTTGGACAAAATTGCCATTAATACTAATGACACGTCTGAACGAGGCCAAATTAATTGACAATGTAGATCATTACTGAAATTATTCTCATAATAATAATAATAACTTAAACAAGTGTTCACACTCTAGTCTCTAGATAATGGAGGTGGCCAAACCAATCCAATACCATTCTTTACTTGGAGCATATCTTTATAGATGTTTTTTTTTGTATATTTTAGATATGTTATATAATACACTTTACTTTAAGATTTTCCTAATTTTCAAATATCAATTGCATGCACGTCAAATGTTTCATTCTTCACTGCAAATCAATTTGTTGAAAACGTGTTGGCTGTAATATTGTGCTCATATAGTCATTGGCGGAGCTAGAGCGACGCGCGAAAGGGTATATTTTCTTCGCCTAAAAATCACATTATATATTTCAAGTTAAATTTTTATGTATACACAATCAATATTGAACTCTATTGGTGAAAATTTTGTTTCCCCCATTATTAATATAGCCCTTCAAATTTTTTGATGATGGTCCCAATGTATCAGGTAATAATATTCCTCTACCCCAACCCTTACCCTCTACTTCCACCGACGCTGGCCCTTTTTTTTTTGGAGGAACTACATGAAGTCTTATTTGAACAACTGAATTTATGAAATGTGTCGGAAATAATTTCTACATTTACAAGATAGGGGAATGCGTTTTCACCTTAGAATAAAGTTGCTCAACGAAATTCACTACAAGCAAAATAGCTATTAACGACGAAATAGCGGTACCTAAAAGTATGTATTTGGTTCCAAATAGTTAATATTAGTGACTAGATAAATCTTATCAGTTAAACAAATTTTGGGTACAAGATCCATCAAATTAAGGAAAAGCAATCAAAGAAAAAGATGGCGCTTGAATGAAAAGCAAAAGAATGTAATAGATGGAAGTGGTGCAACGACCATATTCCTTAAGTATAAAGAGGCAGCATAGTGCACTAAGGTATCCGCATTCACTTGGAAAGGGCCTTAATGCAAGGGGTGTGATATAGACTACCTACACTAATGCAAACATTTATGGCTACTTCACGGCTCGAACATGTGATCTATAGGTCGAATGAATACAACTTTATCATCGCTCCACGACTCCTCTTTCCTAATTATCTTAATTATAATAATCATGAAAGCCAAAAAGAAAAATTTAAAGCCAAGGATTGCAAGGTTATCCCGGGTGAGATCCTCGCGACACAGCATAGGCTCTTGGTGATGGACGTTGGTATTATGTTAAAGAGGAAGAAGAGGTCTGTACAAGGACGATCGAGGATAAGGTGGGGAGCCTTGACTAAGCATAAAGCTCAAGAGTTAGAGGGGGGTTAGCGGCTATGGGGGTCTGGAGTAGTAGCGGGGACACGAGCGTTATGTAGGCGACGACAATAGACTGTATAAGGGAGGCTGCGAGAGAAGTGTTAGGGTTCTCGACGGGCTACTCTGGCGGGCACAAAGGCGACTGGTGGTGGAACGAAATGGTCCAAGGTAAATTGAAAGCGAAGAAGGCAGCATACCTGGAGTTAGTAGGGAGCACATGTGAGGAGGAGAGGAGAGAGGGTAAGGAGAGGTATAAGGTAGCTAGGAAGGAGGCTAAGCTAGCGGTTACGGAGGCTAAGGTTGCGGCTTTTGGTCATTTGTACTAGAAACTGGGGGACAAAGGCGGGAAAAAGAAGTTATTCCGGCTAGCCAAGGCGACAGAGAGGAAGGCTCGAGATTTGGACCAAGTGAGGTGCATCAAGGACGAGGACGGTATAGTATTGATGGGTGAGGCCCAGGTTAATAGGAGATGTCACACTTACTTTTATAAAAAATGTTGCACTCTTGGAATCTTGATTGTTTATTTGCAAGCCATTTTATTTGTTTAACCTAATCATGTGGCAAACTGATCAGCGGAACACTCCCCATAATCATCTCCCACATGTGCTGCTCCAACCATTTATCTATTAAGCCAAGAACTTTTTACAGCGACTAAAACGAAGAGCAGTAGAACACAAATATGAAGTATGAGGTAGAAATAAGAGTTAAATTACACTCATGTGTAAATTTTTTTTTTTTTTTTTATGTGCTCGAACACCATTGTCAAAAAAGAGTTAACGATGTTTGAGTCATTGATTGGGTGTTGGTATTTTCTAAAACCAAGAAGGGATATTTAACTTTAATAATGTGATTGGAGGTGACATAAAAGGAAGAGAGAAGCCACATGTTTACCCGAAAAATGGATAGAGTTATATTTATACATAGTTTCAAGGATATATGGCGTAACTTAATACAAAATGCAAGGATAAATAAAAATGTAAATATAGATTGGAGAGAATACAAAATAGATAAGGTTATCAGGAACAATGGATCTTAGGATTCGACAAATAGAATTAATCTAAGGAGTTTGAAAGAGCGATTTTTTACTGTAGAAGAATATAACACTTTTATTACAATGTAAGCCTCAGAAAAACTTGTCCTACAGAAATGATAACCAAGCCCTTTTATAGTGGAGGGATTTGGCTCTAAGCATAATAAAATAAACATTCAGTGGGAGACCCATGATAAGTCAGCTTTTCTATAATTTCTGCTAAGATTCTCTCTAGTGGGATTGCAACGGCTTTTGTCTGCGAGCTCAATCTTGCTTAGAACCCTCGATTTTGGTTTGAGCTTGATTTCGGCTCGAACTTGTGATCTTGGTTCGAGCCCGGTCCTGGTTCGAGCCCTCGAATTGATTCGAGGTTAATGTTGGTTGGTCTCTGGATTATCAACATGATAGCTCTACTCTGCATCATGGTTCGTTCTTATTCGAGCTTGATAATGATATCTTACTCGATACGGATCGGCCTCTCCGGGTTTGAGGTTAGTTTGTTCCCCCTTCGGGATCTTACTTCGATAAATCACCGTTCGAACTTGATCGGACGTGCCAAGGCCGAAATCTCTTTTGACCGTATACAGATAGTCCCCTCGTTTCTCAGAAAGAATGTGGCGAGAAACGATATGATTTTTAACAGCTCGATCGGATTATATCCTGTCGTTTCCATTGGGTTCGACCATGACGCACCTGGTAGCTGTCCCGTCGGTTTAGTCTTTCAAGGCATTTAATGCATGTCAGGCGGTGGTCGGCCACTGCTGATACTGAACCGCCATCGTTTGAACCTATAAATAACCCTTACTTTTATCTTTTACCACTTTTACATCTTCTATCTTCCAAAATTTCCCAAGTTCTTCTTCATATTCTCTAACTTACCAGTAAATTTGTGATTTCTTTCCGCAAAAACCCCTCTTCAATTCTACCAAATCTCTGCCATTTTCTTCTATTCCTTAGCTTTGAATTCAAAAATGGCTAAAACATCGCAAACCATTCCTTAGAAAGAGAAGGCTTCATCTTCACAGTGTGCCGCCGATGAGACACCGGTAGAACCACGGCCTGAGGAGTGTGTTCCCGGGGCGTGTGTCCTTACTTCAGATTTTAAGATTGATAAAGGTTCATCGGTCTCTGGCCAGTGTGAGCCGGTATCGAGGTACTTGTGTTCGATAACTGAGAAGTACCTCGATCAGTTAAAGAAGGATTGCAATTGGGGTGAAAAAGAAATAATAATTCCTACCCCTGACGAAGATATCACTTCTTACGTGAAAGGGTTTTTGAATGTGTATACTTACCCTTTCACTTTGGGTCCCCTCGATTGCATCATTATTGACTTCTGTCGACACTATCAGGTAACCCTAGGCTAGATCCATCCTTCTTCGTGGTGGATCATTATCCTGATTCGATATTTTGTGAGCAAAATCGAGGGGATGTCGTTCACCCTCGATCATCTTATCCGATTGTACCGTCCTCGACTTTTTCGAGGAGGGTTAATAAAACTAGCGTTGAGCTACCAAGGCTCTGTTCTTGAGTATTGACGAGGACAGGGACCGGGGTTGGATGGGCAGGTTCGTTCGAGTAAGGACTTAGGACCTGATTCCGACTAAAAAGATGCCCTTTCCCGAGGAGTGGAATATGAAACGTAAGTGTGATCTTGCTGTTGCTTCTATTTTGTTCTTTCATTTATTCTCTTATCGATGCCAGTTTTCTTTTTCATGTAGCAGTTCCCTGGATTCCCGGAGCAGTTCCCAATCTCAAGAACTAGGTACAAGCCCTTGTTTCGACCTCCACTTATGCCGAGTGCTCATGGCGTGATTTGTCAAAGGGTCGGTGGGAGGCCAAAAATTACGGTAAGCTCATTTCTCGGACTCTGATGATCCGAACGAGGCATTTTTCAAAATATTCTTTATAAGGTTTCCCATATGCTAGTTTGGGTAAACACGCGGTCATGAGGCCCTTGTCCAATGAGGAGAAAATTTCGGCCTCTGTACCAAAGCCGGTGAAGGAAAATAAAAGAAAGAGAGCCTCAGTTCTCGAATATCCAAAACCGAAGAAGAGGACGGCTCGTAAGCCGAACAAGAATGTCATTCCTTTGACCATGGAATCCGTTCTGCGTCTAAGGGATGAAGATGAAGAAGAAGAAGAAGAAGAAGAGAATGATGAGTTCGCACTGGCGGTCCGAACGAAGAGAACCACTGATGCCTCATCGCCGGCTGGATCGATGATGCTCTATGAGGCTCCGCCTCGAACTGAAGATATATTGGAGAAAGATTCAAGTAGAGTCCCCGAACTATCGGATACCGAAGACGCATCTCATCGGAGTCAACCGGCAGGGGATGCGATCGAAGAGCCCCTCGAACCCCTCCAAACCGAGGGGAATGCTCCAAGCGAGTCATTGGGGGCAGCAGCGATCGAGGATTCGCCTACCTTTCCCGCTTTTTCCGCAGGGGTGATTCGGGAAGCTCAAGCTCTGGGAGCCCTCAATCTATACAGGCCTCACGATGAAGAAGATTCGTTTCGTGACTTGTTTACCAGCATTGAGGACGTTGCTGGTGCCGGTGATGAATCAGAGCTTTTTCACGGATTGCGGCAGGCTTTGAATCAGGTGAGCTTTTTTTTTTTAAAATTATTTTGTCGATACTATCTTTATGTTCATTTTTTCGTTAACTTTGCTTCTTGTTTATTTGTAGGCAGCGACAGTTCATCGAGAACAATGTTCTCGGTCCCAGAATGAGCTGCATTGATATGCGGCCGACCTACAACGGGCTACTGACGAGAGGAACTCCCTTAGACTTTTCTTAGGGCAGAGAGAGGAGGAAATAAAAGACCTCCGAGCTGAGCTGGCCAAGGCTTATCGAGATCAGACCGATTTGTCTGAGCAGGTAATGATGCTTTTGAAAGCCTATGGGCTTGATACCGGAATGATAGCTAACATTTCGGTCTCACAGCTGCAGCAAAAAATCGAGATGATCGGGAAGCTTCGT
>AWOL01S0265637.1:15901-33733 GCA_000715115.1 Nicotiana otophora
GCTGCCGAGACCACGGGGCCGACCGTGGCGCTAGGCGTTGGGAGGCTTGCCGGGACGCCACGGGGCGCATCCAAGGGGTCATGGGTCGATGATGGAAAGCAGC
The DNA here is from genome assembly GCA_000715115.1 of Nicotiana otophora. Classification (NCBI taxonomy): domain Eukaryota; kingdom Viridiplantae; phylum Streptophyta; class Magnoliopsida; order Solanales; family Solanaceae; genus Nicotiana; species Nicotiana otophora. The sequence continues at coordinate 16,005 of AWOL01S0265637.1, forward strand.
CCATGACATCACATGATAGTTTTGGGTAAGTTTATTTAAATTACAATGGAGTGTTTTTATATATCGTTAATTTTGAGAAACCACTATTATTTAGTTTCTATTAAGTTAGTATAACTATCATATACATAATTACTTTCGATAGCTACTATTTAGTTATTGGGGTACTGTATGAGTTGTATTACCGTTGTTGCATTCGCCGTTGTTGCATTCACATTACTTCCTATAACTACTATTTAGTTGTTACAGTACTGTATTCGTTGTATTCGCATTGTTGTATTCATGAATACAACAGCAAAAAATGCCTAAAATCAAGGCGCTCCAGTTGTACGAGCATGTATTCACATATATTCGCGCCATGTATTCATAAATACAGTAACGACAATCACTTTAAAAATAGGTATGTCCAGTTGTCTAATAACGAAAATAATATTAATTAAATCTGACTGTGTATATTTGACTAAGCGTTTTGACCTTCAATTAACCAAAAAAAGAGGTGTGATCCATGTAGCGAACAGAAGTTAATAAATTAATGCAATTAATAATTTAAAATTCATAAAATATTTCTTTTAGAACAACATAAGAGCTAATTCAACTTCTGATGAAATGGTTATGACCTACAAAACCAATGTTGTAGTCGACCTAGGACTGAGAATGAGATGACAAATATTAGAGCATATGCATTGGTATAATCAACTAATATTAAAATCAGCCACGAAATCGTGAATTTCGCTAAAGCGTTTCCAGATTTAATATAATGAATAAAAATTATTATTTGACCAATATACACAGTCAGATTTACTATGATGTATAAAAAATATTATTCGACCAATATACACAGTATAAATTTTAGGAGGGAGTACATTCAACTGAACACTCTTTACCGGCAAAAAAAAAAGAAAAAAAGAAAAAAAAATTCGAAAATTCTGACTTTTTCTTATAACAACAACATACCCAGTATAATCCCACGTGTGGGGTCTGGGGAGGGTAGTGAGTACGCAGACCTTATCCCTACCTGAAGAGTGAGGTAGAGAGTTTGTTTCCGCTAGACCCTCGGCTCACGAAAAGGTGGAAAGGAAGAGTAGGGGAGAAGAAGAGGAGGGAACGGGGGAGGAGAAAGGCGATAAACAAAAAGGAGAAAAAGTGGGGTCGGGAGAAAAGGAGAGAAAAAGTAGAATCAAATAGTAACAAATCATATAGCAACAATCCCACTAGCAATTTACAAAAACAAAGGACGTGGTTGCAAAGTACTAGATACAATAACAAACTAGAAGGAAGTAACTTTCGACCCACAACAAGAATATTACTAGTACTACCGGTGAACCTATGAAAGACTCGCAACTACCTGTCAACCCACCACCTTAATCCTCGACCTCCACACCTTCATTATGTTGGTATTAATAACATAGTCACGTAATGAATCTTGAAATACTATTTCAACCTTAAATTTCATTGTGTAAAAGCATGATCATGATTTGGCAATATGAATAGAAGCTCACATAACATTTAGAGCAAGATTTCCAAAATGATTAATCAGAGAAAAAAACACTGTTGCTTGGATACGAAAAACTACTAACAACTCCTTGGATATTGACTAGAATCCTAACCATGTCTGTCAGCTACAAACCAGTTTCAAACATGCAGTAACAACTGTTAAGTATGCAGCAATCAATACAAACAAGACGGCACAAAGATTATAGGTAAGAAAAGGAAACAGAAGCGTGGGGAGAGGATCTTGGAAAGCCTCGGAACTCCTGTTGCAAAAAATAATCCCGAGGCACACCACTCCCTTTGAATTTGGCAACAATAACTAACTTTTCTAGCACCGTTGCATTCTTGAGCAAAACTTTTACCGATTGAAGTACAAGATAATTTCCACTTAGTGGTCAATGAAAGTTAATGATTTTGATGGTCTTGAGGTGAAGCAATGAGCAGTTAGAATTATGTGTCTCAAAACTCCTGCGTAGTTCATTCTCATTTGTGTAACTTAACAGTCAGTCCTGCATGAAAAGTCCGCTATATTAACCAGTTATTCTCCTAAGATGGAAGTAGAAAGTCAAGGAGTTAATTGTGGATAAAATTAAAAAGGAGATGATTTTTTAGATTCAAGGAACATGTCAAGTGCTTAGCAAATGTTACAAAGTGCTACATGCAAACAACAAATAGAATGTTGGAACGCTTCATTGAAGCTGATCCTTCATCTTCTCGCATGAAGGTGAGTACTACTACACCTTGTTAAACATCTTTATCTACAACTATAAGAAAGTTGATTGTAGAACTGGACGACTCATAGAATTGATAGTAATAAGATGAAGTTTCTGTCAAAGAACTCAAGCTGAACTATTTCCTTGAGGAAAATAAATTAAGAGCAGATTTAGCAAAGAGAAACGATCAACTTTCAAGACTAAAAAGCAGATCCTGAAATCTTTGCAAAGTAGCACTCGAACTTTCAAATGAAAATTTCAGAATTTGAACTACGCGGTCCCCTGAGCAATTTCTGTGAACACATTGAGAAATACCCACCCTGATGGCTAAAACTAAACATGGATGGCAGTTGCAGAGAAGGACCATATTTTCTATATGGGAGCAGGTGGTATAGTGAGGAACTCTTCCGGTGATACTATTATGGCATATACAGCCCCACCAGGCCATGGACAACCAATACCACTGAAGCAATTGCACTTCCCTATGGGCTCAGATGGCGCCTTAAACATTGTATTAGCAACATTTGGGTGGAAGCCGACTCTTTACTTATTGTTAATGCTGTCAAGGAAGTCACAAAACCTTCTTGGCAGTATGAACCTACTATTGAAGAGATTAAAGAGTTGATTCAAGGTGACGCACTGTCAAACAGAAGCCAATGGTGTGGCAGATTATAAAGTCGTCTATTAGACCCACAGAAGAAAATTTTCAGCTTTAATTAAACACCAAGAGAAGCTAGAGGGCACTTAAAGGTTGATAAGCGGCAGCTCCCTTCCTCCAGAATTCATAAGAAATCCCAAAGCTTACCTCCAATAATTCAACGAGATGAATTTCCTGCTAAGATTTTTGTGAGCTCACATGTTACTTGAGAATACTCCTCACTTTTACTTTTTTACTTCTTTGGGAAGCAGGATACAAGGGAACAACTCTCTCCACGCGTAAGAAGCTATTGTTGTAAAGCTCATCAAGTACTTAGGCTAACTATATTTCGCATTGTAAATCCTCCTATGAAGAAACACTCATTTTGCTTACACATTAGAGGCTTCTCTCTTTTACTTTTGTCACAGATTGGAGCATCCTCAATCTTCAAATATACCACTGAGGAGGTTCAATTTTTTTTTTTTAAAAAGAGTGATTATTCACCTAAAGTATTAAAGAGTTGGTTTGGGAACCTAAGGATTGATTTTTAAACACTTGGAGAAACCCATTCACATGACTTAAAGAGTATGATCACTGTAAATCAATCCAAATTTTAAATGTTTTCTGTCCATCGCAAAATCTTTATTCTCACAGTTCATGATAAAAAAAACTGTTCAACAGGCCTTGTCTCAATCACCTGCCTCTATCCAACCAAATTGGCCATGAGAACGTTATTATTAAGAACTTACAAACTTAGTTATCAGATTATTCTGAGTAGTGGCACTATTAATGCTACTAAACCAATGAATTCAATAGCAAATAAAAAGTCGCAAAACTAAAAAAGAAAATAAACCTCGATGCACAAGGGACCCAATTCAAGATTCTCGATATGGGCAACGCTGAGAAGAAGTTCCTTCAAATATCTACACTCCTTCTCCATTATCTCTTCTTCATTTTCATGTTCGAAAAAATCAACATCTAAACAAAGGACAGCATATTATGTTGGAACTTTCCGTGTGCCGGAGTTCCAACGTAATATGCGGGAAGTTTATACGCAGGAGCTCCATAATCCCGCATATTATGCTGGAACTTTCCTGTTTCAGCAAAACAGTGGCTATGTTTCAATGACTTTGCAAACGCTAGCTATTTTCCGATTACCAGTCCGAAAACTGGCTAGCCCGTGCTATTAAGTCAGTATTTTTGAGTGCATACTACTTATAATGTGCATACTATTGCATATACATGTTTGTGCGGAGTGTCATCTAAATTACTGATCATACAAAAGAATGACAGAAGTTGATCCGAAAACTTCCAATGCCATCCAAGAATCTATGACTATCAATATACAATGGAATGGAACAGCTTATAGACTCCAGATAGATAACTTGAAACACCATCACCAAAAAAGACCATGATAGGAAATGGTGAAAAAAACTTATTTGATATGATATCATTTCCTTTTTTTCTCTTCTCTCTACAAGTATCAAGATATGTCTACACTATTTTACTCTTGCCGGATAAATGGGGAAGAGCTAACATCAGTTGTTCTGTAAACTGAATCCTCTGCTTCACCATAGTATGTCCCCTTTTCCTCGTCCCGCTTCACAACCTCCCTTATATCCCTGAACGCCTCATCAACTATCACTCGGTCTCTTGCCCGAGCTTGCCACACAAATAGCTTTCTACTTGTTACAGAAGCATACAAAAATTTTGTTAATATAACTGTTCGAGCACCAAGACTGCGTTGGTGAGTACAAAAACAATATACAACTCAGGCTAGTCCTGAAGGTACAATCGATCACAGCAATAGCCTCCTTAACATCTTTCCATTTACACCAAAAGGCAGTTTTCAGTCATGACTGGTTTCTGCTTTTCCTTCAACACACCTGCTGTTTTTTCCACCCACAGCACACATGCTGGTACTGTGGTTCCACTGCTTTGCCTCCTTCCTACGGCCTGTCATTGTCCAAGTTCCAAAATATTCTTTCACAGACGCCGGCATAGCCCAGATTGCTACAAAAATATTAAGAGCACCTCATAACTAGCATAATTAAGCACAGAAACCTATAAAAAGAAAGGAGCACCTCATCTTTTGCATCTATTTCCCAGGCCATCTCAACTGACATTTGACTCCCTTATTTCTATTTCCTTGGAGAACATATGCGGATATGCCTGTTAATTGTGTCATTTAGACTAACTATACCAGCGAAACACTGGAATGGTAGAAGTTAACAACTTCACAAGATTTATTTTAATCATCCTGAGGTGGCAATGGCATCCATGAAAAATAATAAATTCACGCTGCCCATCAAAAACATGCGTCAAACTAGAGTACCTCCACAGAATTCTCAACATCTAACACTAAAAAGATATAATATCACTTAAAACCAAGAAATGTAATTGACCTAGTAGGAGGAGAATGGTTACCTAGTGAGAGCCTGAGAGGTGGTGCAGGAGCTTCCAGATTGTATCCATAGGTTTCAGACATTGGGCTACGATCATCCAAGGAGAACTCCATAAAAAACAAACCATTCCCTTGGGTAACTCCTTCAGCAATCAGCATACAGTATATCTCGCTTTGAAGGTTCATACGCATTGCTTGATACCTCATTCCGCAACAGCCTACGAGGCCAAAAAATGATAATGCAGTATCCATTGTCTATCTTCTGCAGTGGTTAGCATTAATCAAATTCAAAATCTGTTCATTAGCAGGAGTACTCAAGAAAAAAAAAAGTGAAATCGGTCTCACATTCACTCGTAATAACGTCTCAAGAAAGGATCCGGTATATCACCTGGTAAAAGAAATAACCCTTTGTCAGCAGTTTCTTATGATAGTAACTGGACAAAGTGAAATATGATCTTGACATCTAAGTTGTGCGGACTCTTCGATTTGTGCCGTCCCCATCCCGATACGAGACGGGGACGGGATACGTCCCGGATTCGGTCAATTGACTTCGGACACTTTGACCGGAGTCCATCGACAAATTTGGGAGAAAAATTGAGATTTTGATTTCTCAAAATCAAAAATAAAACAGATTTAGGACAATGAAAGAATAATGTCTATCTTGGATTGAAAGATTGAATTCTACAATATTCATATAAGTTTTTCACAGAATATCTCTCAAAATTTACAATATTTTTGTAGCTCTATTTTTTATTAACCGAATCCTCACACTCGTATCCATATCCGGATCCGCATCCCCGAATCTTAAAATTTAGATTTTGCCGAATCCGAGGATCCATCCCCGTATCGGATACCCGCACCCGAGTCCGAGCAACTTAGCTTGACATGACATGCTCACAAGGAAAGACGTGTATATGTATAAAGTTAATAGGAGAAAGTCAATATAGCTGAAGCATGAGAAAATTATAGATTATTTAAAGACACGTGTTACAAGGAGACAAGAGCCAAATGCAGATCGACGACATATGGTCGACAACTCAGATCAACAAGATATATGACAATTCAGTAAGACTTTAGGAGATGCCATGTGTTTGAAATTGGTCAAAGCTGAAACAAGTAAATGACTGAAAGATTATCAATGAAATAACTCGCTTGAAAATTTACTCTTTACAAATACCAAGAATGGAAAAGACATCCCAAAGGGAAATCCATGACTATCAATTTTAGACAAAACTGCCAGAATGATATGCTACTTTATGCCATATGAGAATGAGGACATGGTCTCACTTCTGAAATGCCACCTTTATGCACTCAATTGAGTTGGGTAGGAAGGACTGGCAGGTAAAGATGCCAGAATCCTGGTAAATAGTTACATTCCAATGACAGTTCTACTGAGGACTAGAAGGGCTTTGGCAAGTAGAGAGATGCTTAGTTTTAGGATGTTCATATTGTGTATGTTACAAATTCATGAACCTAAATGACTATTAACTCTGAACGATAGAAATAAAACGCTAACATGTACAAGCTACATTAATGTAACTCAAGTTCACTTCTCGCAAATCTAATTGAAGAAAAACCAGATAGATTTGTTCAGCAACTTTGACTATTTGAGTATGGGTGTGAAACTTCGGAGCAGTAAAGCATAATATTTCTATAATTCTTTTCTTTCTTCTACCTCTGCAGTTTGCTAAGAAGGTAAGCAGTCCCAGTTCGGACACAAAATACCACTGGTGGAAATACAGCCCTCACTGCAGAGGCGAAGGGAGCCAGAGCTCTAAATCCAACGCTACACTATGCTACACAACTGGGGCAAGTACTTGGTAATAGAGCACAATGTGAAAGAACCTTCAGCCTCTATTCTTGAAAAGTCTCCTGCTCAAAGCGCTCCCTTACATCAAGAAGAATGCTCAAATACTTGTACATGTTGCTCTGAACCATCAGCTTGATATGTTGAACTTCTTCAGCAGTAAACTTGTTCCCATACAAAAGCTTCCTAGAAGAAAATGAGTATATTAATAATATAAAGCAAGTTCAATCAAGCACTTAATGACTAAAGAAAGTCCATATTTACAAATGCATTTCATTTAACCCGCAAATTGCAATATGCTACAGGGCAGAGCAGGAAGCATGGACAGCCAGGAAAGAGAAGAGGAACTGAATTAAAGACATACAAACAAGTACATTGCCAACCATTAACCTAGATACATTGCCATGAGACCAAATACTCATATCGTCTCAAACTTGGATTTTCAGCTTTCTCTTCTGTTTTACATGTCCACACATGTTTAAAATACATGAAGTTCTAATTTGTAATGTAGAGGTTTTCTGGATTTCAATTCAATTTGGTTGCTGGTGCAGGTACTTCTTTCAAGATGCCCTAAGACAGGTTTCCAGAAAACTGTTATTTCTAGTAAAGCTGTAAGGAACATAATGTTGAGATTAAAAATCAAAGATGTTGGCATATAATACCAACGCCAACATGTTGGAACAACCAATATCTTGTTTATCTATAATGGTGACAACTTCATTTTGGATCCTACAAGAAGTAAGGAAGTTATCATTCATGATTAGAAAGACTACACTGGCCCACAACCCCACACTGCTCATCACACTTCCCGGCCAATCTTCCTATACAAGTATACATGGCCAATCAAATTGCACCAGTTAATGAAACCAAGGGCATAAAGTTTTCTAGTAAACAACAACCCCTAACCTTGTGCTAGCATTATTTTGGTTGGAAAGAAGCTTTAAACTCTTTATCAGGAAGTGGACCATCTAACCTTGTGCTGAATTGTCTTCTACAAGAAGGACAGTAAGAGGCTCTAGATTCAGAAGACATCCATCCAGTGTTGCGCACTAATGAGGGATTTCAATATTTAGTCCAAGCCTCAGCTTCTTCTCATGGATGATACTTCTTCCATCCCATTATATATAACGGCATTTGACTGGACATGAAGTTCCAAATGTTAATTTGACTTTATATAATGGAACCGGAACAAACCATTAAAATAATGGTTGAAAAGTTAGTACGAACAAGAACATCACATCAAAGGTTAAAAATTCGAATAGTAAAAATATTTTGAATTCATGAAGTGTGTAGAATAATATTATTACAGGAATAATGAATGCCTTGGGACATTCCAAGATGGAATAAGTTATACAAATAGGGATGGAGGGAGAAAACAACTCTATGATTATTTCATCTATGCATAGCTTATATCAAAGGTTACCATAATATGACTGAATAACATTTTCTGTTCTTACACTTTGTTGTCTATTTTTGTTTAGAAGGAACTTTCTGAAGCAGAGGAAACAATCCAATACAACAACAACAAACACAGTGAAATCTCACATGTGGGGTCTGGGGAGGGTAGTGTGTGCACAGTCCTTACCCTTACCAAGAGAAAGTAGAGAGGTTGTTTCCGGTAGACCCTCGCCTCAAAAAAAGATGCAAAGGTAAAGAGGAAAAAAAGGCTCAGGAAAGGTAAAAGGCAGGGAATAACAATAAGCAACAGAGAAAACAATCCAATGATGCAAAAAATTTACTTGCAGCAAATGAAATGTAACAATCAAGCAGTTTCTATTTCCGTAAACAAATGAAAAAGAGCAGACAAATGAGCAAGCTGTATACTGACATTTCGAACATTAATACATATGCAGAAACATGGCAGAAATTGTCAGGAAAATTTATAAGGGATGCCATATATAGAAGCTTGACTTCAGCTACAAAAAAGTAAATGAAGAACAAACATTTCTTCTAGCAAGCCGTATGCAAAAGACAACTTAGACAGATCGATAAAGGCAATACCTGTTTGAAAATAGTGCTTTTTCCTGAACTTTCAAGTCCAAGTAAAAGTAGCTTCTGAACCTTTTTTTTTGCTCTAAATAATTTGTAACAGTGGTACAATTGCTAGGTCCATCCCTCTCTCCATTGGCTGACCATGAGGTATGGGCAACAATAGCAGGCAGCAGATAAACCGCGTTGACGTCTCTATAACAAACACAATTGGATATTTAATAAACGACTAGCCTGACTAACAAAGTCAAAAGTTCCACCTAAATCAACTTCTTTTAATACCTTTTCCCTATGTCACCCCAAATATTGTTTTGTCCTTCTTCCTCGTACTGACCGTCATTATATACCCCAGAGTGAGTGTCACGAGGGCATTGCACATTTGCAAGGTGAACTAAAGGATAAGAATGATTCGTTGCAGAAGAGCTGATGAGAATATGTAAAACGTTCCATTTTAACGAGAGAAGAATCATTTAGCCAAGATTAGCTGAATGTGACATAGACAAATGGCACAATTTGCCAAGTAAACCATCTCATATCAGCATCACAATTGATGCTAATTTGTTTTTCCTAATCTTCATATAGGTTCTCGTAAGAAAACATGCTCAATACCCATATCCTTGGCAAACTCAAGCTTTCTCTTAATGGATTTCTCATCATCATATCCGACCCAAGTTGTACTCAACAGTTAGCACTTAGCATTGTCTTAATTCTATAAGTTATTGCTAATGCAGGATCTTCATGTGGCTGGAATTCATGGCATTCAGCTCATCATACCTCGAAGTACTAGTCTATTGCAGTTCATTTTCAAAAAAAGAAATCCAAAATTCTGCCCTTTTCTTATGTTTGTGTAGTTGTGTTAGTAACATAGGCCAATAAAAACAAACCCTTGGTCACGTAATGATTCATGAAATACTACTTTCAACCTTAAATTTTCATAGTGTAAAAACATGATCATGATTTTGCAATATGAATAGAAGTTTACATAACATTTAGAGCAAGATCAGAGAATAAACACACTTTCTTAGACATGAAGAACTGTTAACAACTCCTTGGATACTGACAAGTAAAATCCTAACCATGTCTACCAGCAACAAAACAGTTTCAAAATGAAAAAACAGCTGTTAAGTACGTCGCAATCAATACAAACAAGAGGGCACAAAGATCATCCAGAAGAAAAGACAACTGAAGCGTGCAAAGATGATCTTGGAAAGCTTAGGAACTCCTGTTCCACTTTAACATAATCCCGAGGCACATCACTCCCTTCGAATTTGGCTACAATGACCAATTTTTCTAGCACTGTTGCATTCTTGAGCAAATATTTGACCAATCGAAGTACAAGATTATTTCCACTTAGTGGTCCATGAAAGTTAATGATCTTGATGGTCTTTAGGTGTAGCAATGAGCAGTTAACATTATGTGTCTCAACACTCCTGCTCTGTTGAACCTCATTTGTGTAACTTAGCAGCCGGTCCTGCAGGAAAATTCCGCTATATTAACCAGTTATTCTCCTAAGATGGAGTAGAAAGTCAAGAAGTTAATTGTGGATAAAATTAAAAAGGAGATTAGTTTTTAGATTCAAGGAACATGTCAAGTGCTTAGCAAATGTTACAAAGTGGTACATGCAAACAACAAATAGAATGTCAGAAAGCTTCATTGAAGCTGATCCTTCATCTCCTCGCATGAAGGCGAGTACTACTACCCCTTGTTAAACATCTTTACCTACAACTACAACAAAGTTGACTGTAGAACTGGACAACTCAGAGAACTGATAGTTTGATGAAGTTTCTGTCAAAGCTACTCAAGCTGAACTATTTCCTTGAGGAAAATAAATTGAGAGCAGATCTAGCAAAGAGAAATGATCAACTTTTAAGACTAAAAAGTAGATCCTGAAATCCTTGCAAAGTAGCATTCCAACTTTCAAATGAAGATTTCAGAATTTGAACTGCGCATTCCCTGGAGAAATTTCTTAGACCACATTGAGAAATACTCACCCTGCTGGGTAAAACTAAACACATATGGCGGCTGCAGACAAACAAAATCACTGAAGCATTTGCACTTCCTTATTGACCCAGATGGTGTCGGGTGGAAGCCAATTCTTTACTTATTCTAAATGCTGTCAAGGAAGTCGCAAAACCTTCTTGGCACTATGAACCTACTATTGAAGAGATTAAAGAGCTGATTCAAGGTAAAGAAGTCAAGGTGTGGCTGATTCTTTAGTGGGATAGAGCCACCTATTGGACGCAGATAAGAAGTTTTTCAGCTTTCACTCACTACCAAGAGAAGCTAGAGAAAAATGATGATAACAGAGCAATACAAACATTGCAAATAATGCTTTACTATCCCACAACACAGAGAGAAGTTGCAACTGTATGTTTGACAAAGAAGTTAGATAAATGGTTCTGTCTATTCATAACAGTTTCAGCTATAAATTCAAACACATAGCAACACAAAAATGCAAATAATTCTTGTTTTCTTCAAAGAAAGGAGAACAAACTGAAAGTCTTGAGCTTAAAGACACAGCAAAATGATGCGAACAGAGCTGAACTAAAATAATTTCTAAATTCCCATTAATTCCAACCCAATGAAAACATATACTAATATTCTCCACAGCTCACAATAAGGCAAAAGATTGAAATCTTCAAGGGACACATTGTTACAGAGAAGCCAGAGGTGTGGCTGATTCTTTAGCTGGATACAGTCATCTATTGGACCCATAGAAGAAAATTTTCAGCTTTAACTAAACATCAAGAGAAGCTAGGGGGGCACTTAAGGGTTGATAAGTGGCAGCCCATTTCATCCTGAATTCATAAGAAAGCCCAAAGCTTACCTCCAATAATCCAACAAGATGAACTTCCCCCTAAGATCTTCTGTAAGCTCACATGTCACTTGAGAATAGTCCTCACTTTTACCTTTTTAGTTCTTTGGGAAGCAGTGTACAGGGGAACAACTCTCTCCACACGTAAGAAGCTATTGTTGTAAAGCTCATCAAGCACTGAGGCTAGTTGTGTTTCATATTGTAAATCCTTCTATAAAGAAAGACTCTTTTTGCTTACACATCAGAGGTTATATCCTATACTTTTGTCACAGATTGGAGAATCCTCAATCTTCAAATATACCACTACAACAACAACAACATACCCAGTATAATCCCACAAGTGGGGTCTGGGGAGGGTAATGTGTATGCAGACCTTACCTCTATCCGGAGAGATAGAGAGATTGTTTCCGATAGACCCTCGGCTCAAAGGACGATAAGGCAAAGGGGGGAAATCTTCAAATATACCACTAAGGTGGTTCAATTTTTTTATTTTTTTTTAAGACGAGTGATTTTTCACCTAAAGTACTAAAGATAAGAAATATACTGATATATATCGCCCTCTTCTTCCACTAATAGTTGTTTGATAAAAATGAAGTAACAAGAATAAAGGTCTAACCGAAACTTACTATCGTTTCGTAATTGGCCCAGTCAATGACCAACGTCTCAAGCTCCGATGAACTCTGTAGAATGCTGTAAATTCCAGGCAAGTGTTCCAAGGCTGCAATAAGTTTTAAGTATTTCCAGCTTGAAGGTGGAGATTGCCACCCTTTCAGCTCCAGTATGGAAAGCCACTAATAAACCAAATAGATAAACCACAATATGTCAAAACAAGGAAATGCAGCACATCTAATAAATGACATGCGAAATGTTGAATAATTCATAAAAACAGCTTGGATTATACGACAGTGTTTTGCCACAAGCACATCAAAGTGTCCAAGGTTGGTTTGGAAATCTAGTTTGATTTTTAAACACTTGGAAAAATCCATTCACATGACTTAAAGAGTATGATCACTGTAAATCAATCCAAATTTTAAATGTTTTCTGTGCATTCCAAACTCTTTATTCTCACAGTTCATCATAAAAGATTTTGTTCAATAGCCATTTTCCAGCAAGATTGGCAACAAGATTTTTATTCTTTAGTAATTAAAAATTTAGTTATCAGATTATCCTAAGTAGTGGCATAGTTATTAATGTTACTAAACTGATGAATTAATAGCAGAAAGAAAATCTGAATTTTGAATAATCCAGAGTATGAATAAACCTTGATGCACCAGGGACCCAATTCAACATTCTCGACATGGGAAACGCTAAGAAGAAATTTCTTCAAATATCTACACTCCTTCTCCAATTTCTCTTCTTCATCTTCAAATTCAACAAAATCAACATTTAAATTAAGGACTGCAGTGACAAGTGAAGCCACATTGCTCTGCTGCAAGCGTATCTCATCGTATAAGAACCCCGAAAGTACCAAATTTTGAACATAGGGGGCAAATATTTCGAGTGAAGGGATATTTTCATCGTGCCACTGGGTATATTCATTAATTTCATCATTTAATATGATCAACTTTCTCAGCTTCACGGAGCTGATTACCAAACGACGAATGCCCAAAACATTATCCAGTTCCAACCTCTCCAATTTAGGGCAACCTGATATTATTTTTTCCATGACACAGTCCGTCAATTTCAGGTGCCCAATTGAAAGAGAAACGAGACTGCTCCAGTTCACACTACCAGAAGGGTTTAACTCGCAGTTTCCCAAAACCAAATTCCTTAACGACGTATTCTTATACGCAAACTGAGGAAACCTATACACGTAATCTGGAAAATTGATAATGCAAAATTTAAGTGTAAACTCTTCAACATTAGCAACCTTAGTTGCAAAATGTACCCAAAAATTCACATCTTTAACAAGATACTCTTTGTATTTAACGGGAAAAACCCTAAATGCTTTGATTTTCTCGCAAGACCTCCAATAATGAAGCTCTCTATTGATGGAAGCTACGAAAGCAAGAATTTTCTTTTTGGTTCTTTCATCATAGGGGTAATCGGGGACGCCGAAATTGAGTGACACAGCAACGGACTTCCAAAGAAACCGCCATCTCTGAGATAATACGCTGGTTCTCACAACTTCTTTTCCCCCCGGCAACATAGAGAGGATGTAAAGTAGAATTGCATCGGGTAAATCACTGAGTCTGTCTCGATCTCCTCTCTCCATGATTTTCCTCTGCATTTCCATGGAGTTTGAAGAGCAACGAGTAGAGAAGAAGAATGTAACTGATTTTGTATGTATATTTACAGGTGCGGAGGGCAATTTCGGTGAAATTCAAAAAACAGCGAGATTTACGGGTCTAAATTGAAAAATAGCTATAGTTTCAAATTTTTCATCTAAGATAAATTAGAATGAATATAACATAATATACTTGAGTTTCAACATAATATACTGGAGTTCCAGCATAATATATTGGTCCACCATAATATGCTAGAAGTTTATATATACGTGCTCCAATCTTCAGTATATTATGTTGGAACTTTCTGTGTGTTGGAGTTTTAGCATAATATGCTAGAAGTTCATACACAGGTGCACCAATCTCCAAAAGGGCTGAGTGCCGACCCCTAATGCAATCCTATCATACCCGAAAAATAGTCTGAGTCCCCACCCACCGTCCTCACTCAGGTCTTTACTCCATCATGCATGTCCTTAATCAACCTAACGTAGGCAATAGGTACACCTCTAGCCTCCACATATCTCCACAAAATCTCCCTCGGAAATTTATCGTACGCATTTTCTAAGTCGATGGGCACCATATGCAAGTCATTCTTTATCTCTTATACTGCTCTATCAATCTCCTAACAAGGTGGATGGTTTATGTTGTCGAACACCCCAGCATAAACCCAAACTGATTCTCAAAAATAGACACACTTCTCTTCACCCTCAGCTCTACCACTCTCTCACAAACTTTCATAGTATGGCTAAGCAGCTTGATACCCCGATAGTTATTGCAATTTTAGATATCACCCTTGTTCTTGTATATAGGAACCATCGTACTCCACCTCCACTCTTCGGGCATCTTGTTCGTCCTAAAAATTACATTAAATAACCTAGTGAGCCATTCCAAGCCTGCCTTGCCCGCGCTCTTCCAAAACTTCACCGGGATTTTATCCGGGCCGGTCGCTTTGCCCCTGTTCATCTTACATATAGCCCCCTCGACTCATCAGCTCTAATCCGCCTACAATACCCAAAGTTACAACGACTCCAAGAGAGTTTCAAATCACCCAGTACAATGCTCATGTCCCCCTACTCGTTCAAAAGACTTTAAAACTAGGTGTGCCATCTCCGACGGATAAGCCCCTCATCCACCAAAACTCTACCTTTTTCGTCCTTGATGCACTTCACTTGGTCCAAGCCACGCGCCTTACTTTCCCGCGCCTTGACTAACCTGAACAACCTCTTATCCCCACCTCGGCGCTCGAGTTCCTCATACAAACGACTAACAGTTGTAGTCATGACCGCCGTAACTGCTAGTTTTGCCTCTTTCTTAGCCAACTTATAATGCTCCATATTCGCCCTTTTCTCTTTCTCGTCTACACTTTCCACTAGCTTCAGATATGCTGCTTTCTTGGTTTTCACTTTTCCTTGCACCTCTCCCTTCCATCACTAGTCTCCCTTGTGACCACCAGAGTAACCCTTTGCGACCCTTAATATCTCTCTCGCGGCTTCCCTAATGCACTGCGCAGTCGTGGTCCACATAGCGCTTGCGTCCCCACTACTCCTCCAAGCCCCCGTAGTCACCAGGTTGACCCCCAACTCTTGCGCTTTAACTTCCGTCAAGGCTCCCCACTTGATCCTATTTGGCTATACACCGCTCTCTTCCTCCTCTTCCTCGTGATCTCAAGGTCCATGACCAGGAGCCTATGAAGGGTCGAAAGGTTCTCACTCGGGATTAACTTGCAATCCGTGCGTTCATTTTAAAAAGTACTCTCTCATTGTCGTTCAAGGCTCCCAACTTGATTTTCAAGTACTCTCTCCTCTCCATTTATTTTTATTTGTCCACTATTAACTTTGCACACCCTTTAAAAATAATAAATAAAATGCATAATTTATCATGATACCCATATTAATTGGTATATAGTTTTAATGGATTTGAAAATGACATTATTATTGAAGCAAACTAAAAAGTAAGTAAAATACAGTAAATACATAAATTATATAATAGTTCATATAGGATATACGTGCAACGCAAGTATTCAAATACTAATATTTACTTTTCCTTTATAATATTGTAGAATTTTATTAACTTGTCCTTTGAACATTTACAAACTTTTTCGTTTTATCAGTCTTGATACATAATTGTTAATAAACAACAACAATAATAACAAATTCAGTGTAATTATACAAGTGAAATTTGGGAAGAGTAGCGTCTACGAAACTTTATCCGTAACTCGGGAAGGTAGAGATGCTGTTAGTACAGGAGTAACGGTTAGTATTCAATTAAAAAGGAACCATATTAAAGAAATGGAAGAAGAAAGGACCTATGTTCAGAAGACTTTTCATGTTTCGAGAAGTTATCTTTTCCGTGTATCTTAGTAAATGAAGGAAAAGGGTGGTCTGTCAAACTATACTAGGTGGAATTAATTTGTCACAATTTAATACAGTAATTCAATACTTTCAGAATATGTATACAATTAAATTTTTTTTTTATATAACGTTCTTAATAACTAACACGATATTTTCTATAATATTTATATATATATATATATATATATATATATATATATATATATATATATATATAATGAATTTGTTAACACAAATACATTATTTAAGCAAAAGCTACGCGATTAAGAGTGACTCCATCAACTTGAACATAGTTACAATCACCGGTCCGTATCACTAAATTGAGATTAGTTAATGTCACTCAAGCAGATTATTCGGATGAGTACTGAGGTAACATATTACATTTGTACTGTTCGATTTTAAGAATGCTTCAATTAGGAGATAATGTTTTATTATGTTTGTAAATAAAGAAAGAACTTAATTTTATGAATATAACTGGCTGACCAAAAAGACCATGTTGGTGAGTACGAGAACTATATACAACTCAGGCTACTCCTGAAGGCAAAGTCTATCACATCAATGGACTTTTCTTTTTCTTTTTTTTTTGGGTAAGAAGGATGATAATCGCATATATGCACAAAATAGTTACAGAATCACTGGAGCATTGCTCCGCGGTCGTTCAGAAATAGTTTCTACTATAGGACCATTAACATTACAAGCCATAATTAGCCTACGAAAAGTAGTTCCTAATATGTCTGCCCAAATTGTACAGCTTCATTTGCTAACACAGGAGGAACTGCTAACATTCTACGCCTACCAAAAAACTTCTTCTTTGGTCCTTTTGCCAGCAAATCTGCGACCCTCTTCTGTTTAAAGAGTGCATTCATAAGCTGCAGATGAGAGATGCTCACTCTAATGCACAAAATCAGAGAAGATCAGCTCAGCAACATTCAGCAAAGTATTGGCCAAGTTCAGACGAATAATGTGCACAAGCAACTGAAGGATTTGGCTTACAGGGAATTCTACTGTTGGATTCGGAACTTTTGGCCTCAGGATTGCAAATAAGGTTGCGCAGGAGCAGAGGAATTTTCATTCCCATCACCAACCAAACATGAGATACATTCATATAAGGCTGGCAAGTGGGCCGGTCCAGGCCCGGGACCGGCCCGGGACCGCGGGCCAAACGGGCCAAACGGCTAAACGGGCCAGGACCGTTTGGTCCGGTTTTAGCGGGCCTGATCCGGTCTTGTGGGCCGGTCCACTGATTTGGGCCCGCCAGGACCGGGACCGTTTGGCCCGCCAGAGCCCGGGACCGGACCGG
>AWOL01S0265706.1:0-13147 GCA_000715115.1 Nicotiana otophora
AATAGAATAACTGGCCGCCAAGGAAATGTTCGCGGTGGATGAAGTGATCCCGGCATCCGCACTCTCGACATCGGAGGCAAGAGGGGTATACGAGGACGATCACTATGGAGTCCCCAGAGCTTTCATAGCCCCCGACGATTCCTACGCTATAAAATCAATGGTCGAGGAACTAGATTAAACACTTGCCCGATCGAAAGGTATACCTGGGCACGGGGTTGAACCCTGAGCTCACGAAAAAACTCATACATTTTCTTATAACTAATGAAGATTGTTTCACTTGGTACCACCTTGATATGATAGGGATCCCACCAGAAATAACCACTCACAAGCTTAGCCTGGACACGAAGTTCCACCCGGTCAAGCAGAAAAGGAGAACCCAGTCTGAGGTCAAACATGGTTTCATCAAGGACAAGGTATCTAAACTCCTTAAAATAGGGTCCATTCGGGAGGTTAAATACTCGGATTCGTTAGCAAACGTAGTGGTAGTCCCTAAGAAAGGGAATAAACTAAGAATGTGTGTAGACTATAGGGATTTGAATAAGGCATGTCCCAAGGACTCCTTCCCTTTGCCCAACATCGATCGCATGATTGATGACACATCCGTCTACAAGATCCTCCGTTTTCTCAACGCCTACTCCGGGTACAAAAAATACGGATGAACTTGGGTGATCAGGAAAAACCCAACTTTATCACTAAGTACGACACTTACCTCATAACGTGATGCCATTTGGATTTAAAAATGCCGGTGCCACTTACCAACGCCAAGTAAGCCTAATGTTCGAGGAAAAAATAGGAACATAAATGGAGGTTTACATTGACAATATGTTGGTTAAGTCCCTCCGAGCAGAGGACCATTTGAAACATTTGCAGGAAACCTTCAGCATATTGAGGAAGTACAATATAAAGCTGAACCCAGATAAATGTACATTTAGAGTTGGATCCGGTAAATTCCTCGGATTCATGGTATGTAACCGGGTAATCGAGATCAATTCCAACAAGATCAAAGCCATCGAAGATATCACAGTTGTTGACAACGTGAAGGCCATGCAAAGATTAACCGTACGCATAGCCACCCTGGGGAGATTCATCTCGAGGTCCTTTGACAAGAGCCACCGATTCTTCTCACTATTGAAGAAGGATACGAAGAAGAATAATAACTTTTCATGGACACTGGAGTGCTAACGGGCCTTGGAGGAACTCAAGCGGTATCTATCGAGCCCACCTCTACTTCATACTCCGAAGACGGACGAGCAATTATACCTGTACTTAGCGGTATCATAAGTAGTGGTAAGTGGAGTCTTGTTCCGGGAAGAGAAAGGTACACAATTTCCAATGTACTATGTTAGCTGGACTTTAGGTGAGGCCGCAACTAGATACCCTCACCTGGAGAAATTGGCGCTCACTTTGTTAAGCCCGTCTAGAAAGCTAAAACCGTACTTTCAATGTCACCTCATATGTGTTATGACTACTTACCCATTGAGTAATATAATGCATAAGCCCGAGCTCTCAGGACAGTTGGCCAAATGGGCCGTGGAAATCAATGGGTACGATATTGAATATCGGCCCCGGACCGCCATTAAATCTCAAATTTTGTTAGACTTTGTGGCCGACGTAATACCCGAGGTTGAACGAGAGTTATTGTTTAATTTGGGGACTTCTTTGGGGATCTGGACCCTGTTTACGGACGGTGCCTTGAACGTAAAATGGTCCAGACTTAGCATCGTATTGAACCCACTGACAGGTAATATAGTTAGAAAATCTATTAGGACTGTAAAATTGACTAACAACGAGGCCAAATATGAAGCCATGATTGCAGGTCTCGAACTAGCCAAAAGCTTGGGGCAGAGATGATCGAAGCTAAGTGCGACTCCCTCCTTGTGGTGAACCAAGTTAATTGGACGCTCGAGGTCAGAGAAGAACGAATGCAAAGGTACCTAGATAAGTTGTAGGTAACATTACATTGATTCAAGGAGTAGACTCTACAACCCATACCCCAAGATCAAAATAGTGAGGCCGATGCCCTTGCTAACCTGAGATCATTAGTCGAGGACGATGAGTTTAACTCGGGGGCGGTCATACAACTCATGAGATCGGTAGTAGAGGAAGGCCAGGCTCTGATAAACTCAACGAGCCAGACTTGGGACTGGAGAGACAATAATATATAGAATATCTGAAGACCGAGAAACTGCCCTCGGATCCAAAAGAATTGATGTCCCTGAATACGAAGGCATCCCGGTTTAGCTTGTCTGAAGATGGAACCCTGTTCAAAAGAACATTCGATGGCCCACTCGCGATATGTCTAGGACTAGGAGAAACCGAGTATGTTCTAAGGGAAATTCATGAAAGCACCTGCGGAAATCATTCATGCACCGAATCATTGGTTTGAAAGATAATCAGAGCCGGCTATTATTGGATCGACATGGAAAAGGACGAGAATGAGTTTGTACGAAAATGTGATGAATGTCAAAGACATGCTCCGATGATTCATCAACCCGGGGAGCTGCTACATTTGGTTTTGTCACCATCGTCGTGCATGAAATGGGGGATGGACATCATTGGCCCCCTTCCATGGGCACCCTGGGTGGAAGCCCAGGCATATGAGAAGGTCAGGGAGAGAGAAGTCATCGATTTCATTTGGGACCACATCATATGTGGGTTTGGAATACCGACTGAGATCGTGTGCGACAACGGAAATAATTCATCGGCAGCAAAGTAAGCCAGTTTTTCGAAGACCATAAAATCAAGAGGATCCTATCAATGCCCTACCACCCTAGTGGGAATGGACAAGCAGAATCGACAAACAAAATCATACTCCAAAAACTCAAAAAGAGGTTAACCGACGCCAAAGGAAAATGGAAGAAAATCCTACCCGAAGTTTTATGGGCATATCGCACGACCTCAAAGTCTAGTACCGGGGACACCCCGTTCTCGCTAGTTTACAGTGCCGAAGCTCTAACACTGGTTGAAGTTGAAGAACCAAGTCTCAGGTTCCAATATGCAACCAAGGAATCAAATGACGAGGCCATGAATACGAGCCTGGATCTATTAGATGAAAGTCGTGAAGCCGCCCTTGTCCGATTGGCCACCCAAAAATAGTGGAATCAAGAGGTATTACAATCGAAGGCCAACCTTCGACACTTCAATGTCGGGGAATTAGTGCTAAGAAAGGTCACACTAGGCGCCCAGAATCCGAACGAAGGAAAGCTAGGGCCGAACTGGGAAGGGCCATATCAAATTGTCGAGATCATCGAAAAAGGATCACACAAACTCAGAGCAATAAACAGTGAACGACTACCGAACAACTGGAACGTAACTTACTTGAAGCGATACTATTGCTAAGGTATGACCCCATTCATTCCTTTATCTTATTTGCATTTCGAACTAACACTTGCAGGCAACCGTCAAAGAACGATACTATTTTTAGGCCTGAAAGCACGTGTTGCACTCTTTTTCCCTTGAACTGGTTTTGTCCCAAATGGGTTTTCCGGTAAGGTTTTTAACGAGGAAACAGTAAATCGTGCTAACTTACAATTGAAGGTCGGTTACGAACCAGTATTAAAGAATACAACAGCAGTATTCGAGGCATCTCTATGATCGGCCTCGAACATTGGGGGGCATCACCCTCAGACAATGACTTTAGTAAGGAAAGAAAGTTTGTGACCGAATAGTCTCGGCTCGATCGATAGGATTTACTGTAAGGGCCAAATGGTCGAATGAACCGCGCCCACATAAACTACTCGAGCCCTGACATAAAGCTTGTACACATGTGTAACCATATATATTACACACAAAAATAAAAAGAAGTCTCTACCCAGCGGATAAATATCTTGTCCCTTAAAAATTTTCTTTTCTTTCTTTTCCCTTAAAACATTTCCTACATTTGACCCCCCAAAGGTATCGAGCCTAAGGGTCGCCTTTATCCGGGTTCAAAGGATCGCTCTCACTCGGGGATTGTTGTCCAAAGACAAACTCGGACGGCCTGGGCTATCAAAGCCCTGGGGCACAAGACCTATTAAGCAGCGCCCGAACTTTAAAGGCTGCGGCCATCCCCACTCGGGGACTGTTATTTTAGGCAAGCCCGGATAACTCTGGGTAACAAGCCCACTGGGAAACACCCGACTAAAAAGGATCCTTAAATACTAAAACGGCTCGGCGATGTCCGAAACCCGTAACAGAAAACAAGGCCTGTCGCGCCCCTCTTTCTCGCGAAATCGGGTTTCGACACGTGACAACTCTTTTAAAGGAAGGGGTTAAAAGAGAGAGTCTCCACCTAACGGGTTTGAGGTGCGTTAGGGCACATATTTGCATGTAACTATGGTTTAACCAGTTTGCATCACCAAAGGTCGGGTAAGGGCTCAAATTACCTCGAGGAGAAGGTGTTAGGCATTCCTCGAGGTCCACAACTGTGGGTCCCAGCTGAACTCGAATTATATGAATTAGTCCAAAATAAAGAGAAAGACAAGAAGTTGGGCAATTATTATTGAAATAATTGATTTTAAGACAAGGTAGGGGGGATCCTAAGTATTTTAGCCTAAAGGATCACCCCGTGCAACATAAATAATACTTCGCAACTCCCTCGAGATGGGGAATTACTCATATTATTCATCGGGTATAGACTATCATCTCCTACTATCCAATTAGTATCTTTAAGTTGTTACCTAAGGCGCACTAATTGATTCTAAGTCGTACCTTATGCATGCACTACCCGTCCCATGCCTATGGTCCAGGAAGCGTTTGGACCTCAAATTTGGGTGGTTCTAGACCTAACTTAGGTTGGTCAAAATGAGAAAAACTAGGCGACATACAAAATAAGTTGGACTTCATGTAAAAGCAAATAAGGGCTCAAGTTAGCCTTCACATTTTAGACAACAAATGCAAGCAAACAAATTAGGCGTTTGACAGTTTTAGAATTAATAGAGTCTTAAATCCTATAGTCATGGCTTCTAGGTGATTCTGGATTTTACACGTACAGGCAGTGTTGCTTTGCATATCGCGAGTATTACAAATCCTATAGGCATGCTTTCTAAATTGTTTGCACAGTAAAGCAGTGAGACAGTTGGTAGTTCAAAATTGCCAGCGTTTGTTTTTCTCAACACGCTTTTAGGCGAGCAGTAGGATNTGGATCCTATAGGCAGGATTTCTAGGAATTAGCAATTGAAACTAGTTATTTATCCTTTCATTCCTATAGGTATGCATTCTAGGCGAGCAATTTAATGGGAATGGAAGTAATAGCAGCTAATTCGATTACAGTCCTATAGGCATGACATCTATGTGAATATTATATAGAGCAGGTATTTATTACTTAACGTAATCCTATAGGCATGATATCTAACATGAAGCAATTTGAATGAATAATTACTGTGTTTCACTATAGTAGGAAGATAATAACGTGAGAGTGGAACATGAGAATAGGGGAGATTATTTATGTCCTATAGGCATGTTATCTAACAAAACACATAGAAACAAAAAATGTTGAACAAATTAAACACTCAGATCCTATAAGCAGGATTTCTACCCTTTTCATGCAAACATTAGAATAGACCCATTTTCCCAATTTTTACTAATACCCCAATTGTTATTACAGAATTATTACAGACCCAATACAGAATAAAATTACAAAAAGAAAAGATACAAATAACTATAGTGGGCCTAAGACAGACCTAAAGGGTACCTAGCCCAGTCAGGCCTTTAGTTTTGTATCCATACAGGTTTCAACACAGCCTAGAAACCAAACAAAACTTGGATGATACCCAACAGCCATAGTTGATCAAAAGATTCAGAAAACAGTCATTTACACAAGCCAATAGCTTATTCAGTAGGCATAGAGAGGGACAGAATTGAGCAGTCAAGAAGAAAGTGGCCAAGAACCTTAGGCCCTAGTGTATCAGAGTTCACAAGGGTCTAGTGGACCCCGAGCAGTGCTCACACTAGGGAGGTTAATAAAGAGGTTTTAGGAGGCTTTGGCTTTCAGCCGGCCAAGAATTAGAGACTCAGAACAGGGAAACAACCAATGAAAATAGTAGCAAAATAACATGGTTTAGAAAAGTGCATTTACATTTTTTGGAGTCAAACACTACAAAGTGATCACATAATGGACATATCAACACAGAGGGTACATGAGTTCAAGAAACTAGTTGATGTTGCAAGTTGTCACATAACACATAGGGGCAGGGTATATTTATAAGAGGCAAGGGATCTTAAACTTGTGGGATTACAAAGTTAATGAGCAAAGTGACATTAGGCCAGCAAGACAAACATTTATCATTAAATCAACAAGTTCAAACCTAAGGATCAAGTTACGATAAACACTAGGGCTTAAACAGTACAACTTATTTATAATGAAGCAAGCAGAATCATAATTTAGGCAAAACTAGTCTGAGAGGTTCCACTTAATTGCTAGGGGTACAGAATTGAGCAGAGTGAGAACATACTGAGTGACAAACATAGTCATAGGAGCAAAATACAACTAGAGTGAAGGCTTTAACAGATTAGGGCATACTAATAACATAAATTAATCACTAAGAAATTCAGAATCAGGCAGGAAACAAGATTAGGTCACACAGCCAATGCAAACACTCAGATTGTCAACACATTAAGCTAAACATGCTTCAAACTGTCCAAATTGCCTAAGTTAGATACAAAGACATTTTTTAGAACTAACAGTTTAGGCGTGAGACAGTGCTAGAGAAGTTCATGCTATAGGAAGCATCATACATGAAGAGACTCAAGGCATTATATCAAGTCATGCAATTTCAGAAAACATAGATATGCTAAGTAGAACATAATGGAATAAACATTGCGAAGGTTGAGAAACTAGCCAGTTATTGCTCAACAAATAAGAAAAGAATAGCAATATGACCCAGAATCCTAGATGCGTCAAGTTCCCAAGGGTTTCAAATAACCCAGGGCAGTGCTCACACCCAAGAAAGGTCAGAAAAGTAGAAAATCCGGTGGCCTTGGCTTTCAGCCGGCCAAGAGCCAAAAACAAGAGAATGAATGAACACAGAGTAAAACCCTAATTATTTAGTAGTGATTTTAGCGATTAAAGTCCTTTTTAGAAGGGAATGGGGGATAAGTTTATATAGTAGTAAAATCGAACATCAAACAAGGGAGACAGAGTGATTTAAGCAGCAAATAAGGTAATTAACCATGCAAATCAGTCAAAAAATCAATTTAAGGGATCTGTAAACCCTAGTTTTTAGGGAAAGTAAAAAGCAACAGAATATAAACAAATAATCAGACTCATAGTAGCATAGGATGAATATAGACAGAATAATGCTCAAAACCAGGGGTTTGAACCAATTTTGGTTCGATTTTGAAGAGATCTGCTTGCCATGTTTAGGCAAGCACTATAGGAGAATAGCCAGTACCAAAAAGGGCTCGAATATGGCAAGAAGTGATAATCAAATCCCATATTCAGTGGGATTAGGAGAAGATTTTAAGGGCGGCGGGTTTAGGGTTCTTCAAAGAGGGAGGGGAGGTTGAGAGAATATGAGGGCGGCAGGTTATGGGATTATGGGTTAGGGTTTGTGGGAGGGTAATTAAAAGGGAGAGAAATAACAAGGTTCGTTGATCTTGAGAGATCAACAACCAGGATTAAAAAAAATGAGTGGAGTGAGTCAATTAATGGGTACCTACCGGGTTTTTGGGTTAAGGGGTTGTTGGTTTGGGTTAGGGTTATTGGGCTAGGGTGTTGGGGTTTTGGGGCTATTTATTTGGTCCGAAATTGTTTAGAAATTGGGGCTAGTTTTTAAATACCCAATATTTATCAAAAAATATAATTTATAAAAGTAATTAATAAATAACAAAAATATTATTTGTGCACTAAAATGATTGAAAATATAAACTTGGCACAAATAATGTAATTATACATGAATATAGGCTTTTATTGCATAAATATGCAATTAGCTTAAAAATGCACATGTAATTATAAACAAATAGAGTAAAATATTATAAAACATACATGTTGGTGTAAACAATAATTTTAGATGATTAAATCATCATAAAAATAATGTTAAGGATAATTATTGGATATTTATACAATAAAATGCAGAAAGAAATTAATTTAAAGCTTTTAAAAATTATGAAAACATGAGTGTATAGGTTTATAAACTAAATGATTATGCAAATATACTATTTTTGAAACTATATATTTTTTAAAAATATGAGGGAAAAATTGGATATCAACAAGGCCTTCAAAATTTCTAAACCGGTTCTAAAGACTACCCTCGGCAAACTATAATCTAAAAAATTATAAGTACTTTGGGAAAGAGTTTCCGGTCATACCGAACCCCCACGATGCCTTAAACAAAATAATGTCGAAGGCAAGGCCTATTCGAATCTCCGAACATGACCTAACTATTTCATGCTAAGGCATTTCGATCTTTGCAAACATAAAGAATAAAACAAAAGAAATCAAACTCAGAAATTGTTGAAGGGAAAAAAAAACCTTATATTATATAAACATATAGTCTTTACAAAGGCCGAACGGCCTTGACAAAAAGTACAAAGGCACAAAAATACAAAATATAAAGGAAAATGTATAAGGCATATAGGTGGCATGGTCTTCACCGGAGCCCACCTTGTCGCCAGGGTCTTTGGAGTCTCCTCCACCCTCGGATCCGCTCGAACCCTCGGAGTCTTCTTCATCCTTGGGATACACCAACTTCTTGGCCTCGACTTCGAGCCCCTTAGTACTTTCAATTTCAGCCGATAAGTTGAAATCTCGAGCATAAATTTCCTCGAAGGCCTCTCTTCGGGACTGCCGCATCACTTGTTCGACGATATCCTACAATCGATCCCGGACATCCCAGGCGTCGGCCTTATATTGGGCCACCATTTTGTTAGCATCGACTTTGACCACCACAACCATCGACTTGGCCGTTTTGAGCTCCTTGGCGAGAGTTTCTCGATCAGAGATGACCGAGCTTAGCTGAGACTGAAGCTCCTCAACCTTTTGGGCCCGCGCCTCAGCCTTCTACTTTATCGCTCGAAGATGGACCTCAGTCGAAGTCAGCTGCGCCCGAGCAGTATCCTTTTCCGAGGAAAGGCGGTCCATCTTGCCTCTCCATTCTTCGGCCTCGACCTTGACTACATCCAGCTCAGCTCGGAGTTGGTTGATCCGATCGATTTTGGACCTGCGGATTCTGACCATTAGTCACCGAGTCTAGCTCATCGTCATTAACTTCAAACATTTTTACCTATTCGACCAGGTCGGCATGCTCCTTCCGGGCCACCTCCAACTCAGCTCGGAGGCTCTTAGCCTCCCCTTCATGCTGCTTACTGAGAAGTTTGTAAGTATCTCTTTTCTTAGTGAGCCCTCGGACCTCGGCCTCAAGCTGGTTCAGCTAGTCCCAATATCGAAGAAAAGTTTCATGATGAAGTATCGAGGCCTACAGTCATAAAGAAGAATGTTAGGGTTATCTATGAATTAGTCTAAGTACAAGTTAAAGTCATCAAGAAATGTCTGAAATTACCAGGTTTAGCGCATATTGTGCTTCATTGAACAAGCAGGGGGCATCTACCTCGTTCATCTTGGCTTGGTCTTCCTCAATCACCAGAAATCGAAGGTAATTGTCCACCCCTATGGGGGAAGAGAGGACCCGGACATCCTCCGAAATGGAGATGACGATGGATCACTTTCGGTCGGGATCCACGCTCGGAGTCGGGAACTGGTTGATCAATTTCGAGCTTGAGGAAGGCTTGTCTGTTCCCGAAGATGGACTCTTCTTAGGCACCTCTAAGTCATATAATCCTGTGACGTCCACTGTGGCGGTAGAATCCACACCATCAAAAAAGTTGCGGAAAGGGTCGACCGCTCCGTAGGCCCCCTCGTTGGGATGTTCTTTCATTGTCTGAGCCTTGTTATACATGGACTCAGTGAACGAAGGTGACTCAGTGATGTCTATCACACCGTGTACTTCCTTAGGGGCATTGCTTGCATCCCGGGAAGCCTCGTCCCCGGCCTCCTTGTCGGCCTCCCTAACCTGAGGCAGATCGGCTTCGCCTCTCTCCAGTTCGGAGGCCCCTTGCCCTTCGAGTTACGATGGCATGCGGGCCATCATATCGAAGGCTTCACCTTCTTCTTTGGATTCGTTCCTCAACCGATAGAGTGAATTCGAAGGTGGTGCTCGAGCGTTGGTGCTTTCTTCAGACTTGCGCACCAGCCTTCTTCTTATTTTCTTCTTCTCCGAGCTCGAAGAACTCGGAGCCCTCTTTCTTTTCTTCTCTTCGGCCTGTCTCGAAGTAGGGGACTTGATAGGTAAGTCCTCACAATCATCTGGAGACCTCAGTTTGACATCCTTGGATAAACCTGCGAAAAGAAATAAAACAAGTGAGAAATTAATGACACAAGAGGAACCCAAAAATTACATACTCAAGAAAGGGATCTCACCATGAGAACTGGCCTCCCAATGGCCCTTCGAAAGCTTGCTCCATGAGCGCCCAGAATAGGGCATTTGTGATATGATGCCCTCGACCCACTCCTTGAGTCGAGGGACTGTGTTCGGGACCCGAGCAATAGCTGCACCACCACAAAGCACCGATAAGAAGGAAGGAAAAAATGTAAAATCAAATTTTAAAAGCAAAATTATACTTACGTGATGTATTCCACCTATCGGGAAACGGCATACACTCAGCTGGGATCAAATCCGAAGTCCTCATTTAGACGAAACGGCCTTGCCAACCTTGAGCGTGGTCTTCATCGATACTCGAGAACAGGGCTTTGCTGGCCCGACGCACGAGCTTTGTCAGTCCCCCCGGAAGATTCAGGGATTGTATAAGCGCTTAAGGTGGTCGACAGTGAACGAGCATACATCTATCTTACTCACGAAGAACCGGAGAAGGATCACGATCCTCCAGAGCGAAGGGTGAATTTGACCGAGGCATACCTCGTATCATTTGCAGAAGTCGATGATGACCGGATCCAATAGGCCCAGTGTAAAGGGATAAGTATAAACACTTAAGTATCTCTTGACGCGGGTGGTGATGGTTTCATCGAGGTCGGGAACCACTACATGTTTGTCAACCCAATTACATTCTTTTTTTACCGTGGGGAGAAGATCCTTAGTGATCAAGCAGATGTACCACGAGACCTCCTCACACCGGCCTTGTACGAAGGAAGGCTTTTCAACCTTAAAGTCAATATTGACCGGACACCCCCCGGGGATGAACATTTTCAGAGAAGGTTCCGGTACTAGTTCCTCGACGGCAGTACGCGAAGCGGTCTCCTCGGCTTCGGCAGCTAGAAGAAAAGAGTTTCTTTTTGGGGAACGGATTTTGAAGTCTTCGCCATTTCTTTGAAAAATAGAGGAAAAATGAGGAATAAGAGAAAGTTAAAGGAATGCACTTGATGTCTTGAGATGAAGACGAACAAGAGTTCTTACAAAAGATCTCAAATAACCGGGATATAAGTGCCAGAAAGTATTGAAATTCCTAAGGTACGAGGGTAGTAGGCTTGGATGTAAAGTGTAAATGAATAAAGGAAGAGGTATTTATAGTTTTTCAGTGGCAGTTCGCATCCAGGAATGGCCGACCGGCGGCTAACAGGCATTTAATGTCATTAAGACTTGATTGACGAGACGTTTCGTTTGTTTTGTCGTTTCTATCATAGGGTATCGAAGTAAGAATCGGAAGCTCATGTCGTTTCTCTTCGTTTATTCTCCAAAGAATGAGGGGACTATTTGTATACGATCAAAATCAAGCTTCCTACGACATGGTAGAACAGGCTTGAAATGTGGCAATAAAGGACTAAAGAATGACCCCAAGTCCCATCAAGTTAGAACTCGGAGGCAGAACGCCTGCCTTCGAAGAATATCGAGACCGTGATCCCGCAATCGGTCCTAGCCTCGAACGAGTTCGAAGAAACATTGTTAGCATAGCTAACAGAAGGCCAAAATATTCGTGACCGGTCGAATATTACGTCGGTAATCACGGCACGTATCGAAAAGGGATCGGCAATCAGTAAATCAAGAGATTTATTTACCATTTATAGAATTGTACCTAAAGTAGGACTCCTCTACTATATAAAGAGGGTCTGATAATTCATAAGACACATTGTAACGTACACTCAAAAGCAATACATTATTATTTTTCCCTTTAAGCTCTTATTCATTTGTATCTTAAGGCCGATCGAAGTACACCCGGTACCAGGGTGACTGGTCTTCCAAGACTGAAATTGTCTAATTCGTGTGGTTTAAATTTACTTTGTCATTATTTATTTCAATTGCAACTTAATTTATCGCTTTCTATCAAGTTAATCCGTATATCCTTAAAACCACTTACAAATTCAATTATTATCCTTAAAATCACTTACAAATTCAATTGTTAAGATAAGTGGCTAATGATGCTAAAAGTTGGAGGGAAGAAAATAAGCTAAAGAGTTTATTTTTTAGGGGATCATTTGGGCTTGAGTTAGGGTTTGGCTCTTGATGAGGCGTTCTATGTCTATTCTTTTTCCTTTTTTTCCCTTTAAAATGCTTATTGGCTATTGACCCATGTTTTCCGCAAATGTTAGCTGATAAAGGCATAGTCTTGTATGTTGTACATTGGATCTACATCTATTTTACTTCATTTACTGATTAAATTATTGAAACTGAACTACTGAAGTTATATTGTCAATGCTTTAATCATTATAGTTCATCAGATAAAAAAAATGCATTTGCATTCTTTGTTAACGCGTATTATATCATGATTTGTGTTGTTTCGTCATTTCTCCAACTTACTGCTCTATAGGCAAAATACATAACTTATCCTTAAATTATGGACCAAATCTCTATTATATATTTTTTGCAAACAAAAATTACCTTACACATTTCGCCTTTCCGGAGTGTGCATACCATGTTTTACAACCGGCGCGCCTATTTTACACCTAAAAGAGGTGAGTGAATGTAAAATATTTGGGTCAGAACTATTATGTGAATGCCACATATCCAACCTTTTTTATTTTTTAAATTTTCTTGAGTCATTNTTTTTGCAAACAAAAATTACCTTACACATTTCGCCTTTCCGGAGTGTGCATACCATGTTTTACAACCGGCGCGCCTATTTTACACCTAAAAGAGGTGAGTGAATGTAAAATATTTGGGTCAGAACTATTATGTGAATGCCACATATCCAACCTTTTTTATTTTTTAAATTTTCTTGAGTC
>AWOL01S0265779.1:0-10808 GCA_000715115.1 Nicotiana otophora
GGACTTATGATATTAACCTGTCTCTTGAGTTTGTTTACCCTCTGTGTTGATATGTCCATTGTGATCACTCTTGCAATGCATGTTCCTAAATGCAAATGCACTTCTTCAAACTCTTCTATTTGACTACTATTTTTATTCTCATTGGTTGTTTACACTATTCTGAACGTATAATTCTTGGCCGGTTGAAAGCCAAGGCCACTAAAGCTTTCTCTATTAACCTCCCTATTGTGAGCACTGCTCGGGGTCCATTTTGTGACCTTGTGAATTCTGACATACTGGGGCTTGAGGTTCTTTGGCCATTTTCCTTACTACTCAGTTATGTCCTTCTTTCTACCCGTTGAATGTGTAAATTGACTTGTGTAACTGATTGTTTCCTGGATCCTATGGTCAAACCATGGTTGTTGAGTTTGGTTTGAGTTCTCCTATGGTTTTTGAGCTATGTTGAGATCTGTGTGGAGAAAGAGCTTAGTTGAAGGCTTGTCAGTGCTGGGTTTCTTTTGGGCCTGTCTTTGGCCTACTGTTATTGCTTGTACTACTTTGTAATTTATTTATTATTAGGCTTGTAATGATTCTGTAATAACAATTGGGATGATAGTGGAACTGGGAAATGGGTATCTCCTAATACTTGCATGAAAAAGGGTAGAAAGCATGTTTATAGGATTTGTGTGATCTATTTGCTATCCAACCTGTTATATGTGAATCTCTTTGTGCACTATTAGAAATCATAAAATTAGGGAATCACACACTCACATAATTAGTATGTTGTCAATGCATGAGTATTCTATCTATTCTTCTGTCTAATGCTATGTGCTGCTAGACAACATGCCTATAGGAAATAATTGCTAATGACTGCTCCTTAATCTGCTCAATAGATATCATGCCCATAGGGTTTTAACTAATTAATTCTCTATTGCAATCTCATCGTCTATCTAGAAAGCATTCCTATAAGAGCTAATTGTATGAGAATCAGTTCCAATCGCCAAACTTTAGAAATCATGCCTATAGGACATCACTACTCTCTTTTCAAATGATGTTTTATTGTTCATCCACGCGAATTATTAGGAGGCATAATAATTTTGAGCACTTCTAATAAGTTTCAATGTTCCTTATTGTGTAAATCACCTAGAAATCATGCCTATAGAGTTTTCCATTGATAATCTGTAATAAGCTACTTAACAGCATCTGGCACTTACTAACTGGTAATTTAGAAATCCTAGGTCTAAAGTGACTTGCGCATTTGAATCAGATCATCTAGAAACCATGTCTATAGAGTTTATAAATTGCAATCCCTTCAATTCTGAAAACTGCCTAATATGTAAAATTTGTTTGCGTGCATTTGTTTGCCTAATTGCGGAGGCTAATGTGAGCCTTTAATTGGATTTAATTGCAATCCTATTTATTTTGAATTGACACCTAGTTTTAACATTTTTGAGCAGCCTAAGTCAAGTCTAGAACCACCCTAAAATAGAGGTCCAAATGCCTCCTGGACCATAGGCATGGGACGGGTAGTGCACGCATAAGGCACGATTTAGAATCAACTAGTGCACTTTAGATACTAACTTAAAGATAGTAATCGGGTAGCAGGAGATGATAGTCTAAGCCCGCTGAATAATATGAGTAACACCCCATCTTGAGGGAGTTACGAAGTATTATTTATGTTGCACGGGGTGATCCTTTAGGCTAAAAAACTTAGGACCCNATTTATCTTTAAATCAAGTGTTTGTATTTACTAAAAGTCTCAAACTTCCCAAACTTCTTGTTTTCTCTGTCTTTGTTTATCTGATTAATTCATATAATTCGAGTTCGGTCGGGACCCATAGTTGTGAACCTCGAAGAGTGCCTAAAATCTTCTTTTTGAGGTAATTTCAAGCCCTTATCCGATCTTTGGTGATGCAAACTAGTCAAACCCGAGTCATATGCAAATAGGTGCCCTAATGCACCTTAAACCGTTAGGTGGCGACTCTCCTCTTTAAATACCTCCTTAAAAGAGTTGTCACATGTCGAAACCCGATTTCGCGAAACAATGGAGCGCGACAATTGTCCTTCAATTCTTGCTCAAATCTTTGAAGATTAACAAGGAAAACTCACTAGGTCTTCATCCTAGAGGTAAGATTCTACATCCTAGCCCTTAATTTCGAAAGTTATCTAAAAATGGGTAATTAGCAAGATAATTCTTGGGTATGGGAGTTGTTTATTTTTTATGCATGTGTTATCAAAGAGTGTAGGAAGATTGTGAGCTAAAATGGTAAAGAATGGGTTGTGAGATGATGGAATCCTCCATAAAAGTATTTTTGAAACCTTAATGCACACCTAGTGTTTGATAAAATGCTCAAATGGGCAAGAACCATGATCATCTTCCTAATTTTGGTTCAACTTGTTATATTTCTAAAATAGATTGAAGTTGCTAAGAATTCCGGAACATTTTAGAGTTTAAGAAAGCTCAATTGAGGTATGTTGACTAAACTCTTCTTTAAGAATTGGAACCCCGATATCCTTGTAAGTTTCAAGATATTTATTACAAATCGTGTATTCCGAATAAGTTTTGTGACAAAGATATATGTTCAATTCGTGTTTCAAATGCTCTTATCATATTGTATTATAAATTGAGGATGTATTCCAAACTATAGATTGTGTATCTACATGTTATGATTCCAAGTCGTGATTTATGTGGAAAGTATTATACCAAATTGTATAGAGACTGTGATTGGGATTACACATCCACCTGCATACATTAGGGGGTGTATGATTTTGGTATTGTTGTTGCACCACCACCCACATATATATATTGGGGTGAGGCGGCATGGCCGCTTTATGTGGGTATTGGTATCGTTGATGCATTTCCACCCGCATAAATATTGGGGTGAGGAGGCATGGCCGTTTTGAGTAGGTTTTTAGTACTGTGGTTATACCTCCACCTGCATACATTGGTGTGAGGCGGGAGGGCCGCTTAAGTAGAATTTTGGTATTGTGCTTACACCTCCACCTGCATACATTGGGGAGAGGCTGCGGGGCCGCTTTGTGTGAAACTAGTTACAGAGGATCTCATCTTAAATTCTATAAATGTTAATGACAACTCTTGATAAGATTTCTTTGGTTTAAATGACTATTTTCACCGCTTAAGTAGAGTATCGGTTGGCTTGCTCGATATTTAATTTGGCTTGCTTGAGGTAAGTACCATATCCAAACATGGATTTATGTAAGGCCCCGTAAATTTTGCCTAAAAACCCAGTGTTTTGTGGTACCAAAGTAGGCTTATGTGTGGTGAAAATAGCCACCAAAATCACCTAACTCCGAGATCCCCAATTCAAACTGTGATGAAATGACTGAAACTCCGAAAGTAGAGTACTTATAATCACTAAACAGCAATACCCATCACGATCGGTGGAATTCCTTTGCGATCGCGAAGAACAAACGCTACTGCCACCAAAATGCTCTACGCATTCTCGATACTGGCCATGCGAACACGGTGACCACAGATGCCAAAGCTTCGCGAATTCAACCTGACTTACACGAACCCAATTAATAATTCTTACCTCCAGCTCAACACTACGCGACCGCGATGCCCCATGCGTGAATGGGAACTGTAACTAATCCAAACCTCTGTGAACGCATACCATTTGTCGAGTCCGCAATGAACAAACCACCAAAGGAACAAAAAATACTTCGTGATTGCGGCAAGAGCTTTGTGATTGCAAAGAACACCGAAGGCACCAGATAACAACAGAAAACCAGCAATGCAACCAACTCGAAAAAGGTCTGAAACCACCCTGAAATATACCCGAGCCCCCCGGGACCCCGTTCAAATATACCAACAAGTTTCAAAACACAACACAAACTTACTCGAGGCCTCAAGTCACATATAACGACATCAAAACCATTAACCACACCTCAAATAAAACATAATGAACTTTTAAACTTTCAACTTCCATAACTCGTATCGAACCATATCAAATCCACTCGGAATGACCTCAAATTTTGCACACACATTCCAAATGATATAACAAACATATTTCCATTCTCGGAACAAAAATTCGAACCCGATATCATGAAAGTCAACTCCCGGTCAAACTTATGAATATTCCAAACCTTCATTTTGCCAACTTTCGCCAAATAGTGTTGAAACCTCTTAGAAATATCCAAATACAAATTCGAGCATACGCCCAAGTCCAAAATCACTATTCGGACCTAATAGAACCGTCAAAACTCTAATCCGAGGTCAAATGCACAAAAGTCAAACTTGGTCAACTCTTCCAAGTTAAAACTTCTACCAAGAAAATCATTCTTCCAAACAAATTCTGAATCACCTGTAAACCGAAACCGACGAAACACACAAGTCATAATACAACATACAGAGCTACTCATGCCCTTAAACCACCGAACGAAGTGCAAATGCTTAAAATGACTGATCGGGTCATTACATTTTCCCCTACTTAAACATACGTTTGTCCTCGAACGTGCTACGAGCCTTTCCAAGGCCGTCGAATCACTGTATAACCTCCTTGTACACATACCCATGAGTGATCCCGCATCACCCCAATACTTATAAGCCTAAAAACACAACCTAACTGAAAATCCTTACTTCAACCTTAGTTTGTAAACCTTAGAATCAAATCCCCCAATCTCCAGAATCTATTATGATACCCGATTCTCACGTTGATACATTGTATAAATCTGAACAAGCCAAATCAAGCCATAACTACAACCCAAAAGGTAATCACATGATATACCATATAGCTAAGATACTCATAGCAAGAACTCCCGACCACAACAGCCACTCAATAACAAACCCAGTACTAGTAACAAACCTCATATCAATTAAAACTTTGTTCTAAACCTTCGTACACTACCAATGATGAAAGAAACACGCATAGACTCATAATCACCCATCAAATCAATAAGTATGGAGCTCTCTCGGCATACAAGAACCATAGCCCAAATTCTAAGTTGTCTAGAGACATTACTCTTCTAAACATATTATAATCACTAACCTCATCTCATCCAGTACAAGCTGCTCGACCGCCATGCAATGCCAATATTACCAAGATCCACACAACATGCATTATGTGCACCAAACAAGCAACAACTATAATGCACCCAAAAATGGAAAGAGAATCAAATGAGAGAACTATTATGCAAGTTCAATAGATACCACCACAAGCGCAATACTATTAAGCTAACACACATGGAGAACCAAAACATACGAAATCAACATAAGGATCATATCACAACATAACTCCATTGTAGTGTGTGACCCAATCCAAACACATGTCCATATGAAATACCTCGAGCCATAATACTCAAAATCAACAACCACACAAAAATCAACAATAAAAACATAAAGTGCATGACCAAAGCCATGGAAAAAAGGGTAGCACCACATACGACAAACAGGAATAACCAAGGCGCACCAACCATTCAAGACACCAAGAACTATCTTGCTCGAATTCCTCCACAAGGCCCAAACAGAACTGCATCTTGTGTGAAAAAAGTCAAAAGTCTCACAGCACATTGTAGCATAGAAGAGTAACACATAGAACATATCAGAATGCGAACAAGCTCAACTCTAACCGAATGACACATCCCGCAAAACTAGCAATGCTGAGTCAATAAATATGATCTGGTGAAACATACAATTCCTCTTTAGGCCTACCAATGGGCACTCTGGTTATCCACAAATAGATAAATAACCCTTAAAGAGTCCCCAATAACCTAACCATAATACCTACTATTAGTTGTCTAACTCTGGCCATATCTTATAGTCCACAACTAAGGGATAGTCCCCCTCTAAGACTCCCAGTCTCCAAATCACAAGAATACAGGAATCACCATATCCGATACCAACTCCACCGCTCGAATGACTACACCTCCCTCATACACAATCATCTCATGGGAGGCACTTCTATAATTCTTCTGTGCCATAAAGTGAAATATGAACATCAGAAGTCAATCAACCAGGTGAGTACTGCAATACCAATGAAGCATCCGTAAGTCAAAACACAAGGCGCCTTCTAAAATTTGCACTCTTCCCAGGTAATACTAGATGGTGCCACCATTCATGTATGTCTATCGTGGTAATTTGAAGTAAAGGGAATCTTGTGGCAATTTTTTTAGCATGGCTATCACTAAACCTGCCTACTTGTTATTGCCTATTTTTCCTGCCGAGATCTTCCATAAAATGAGTGCCATTATTTTCTAGCTCATGACTGATTAACATCGCTATTTATGGAAGTACTTACTCATGAATCTGAGTATTGTTTGGTTCTGGTAATTTGAAACATGGTAGACTGTGCATTATCATGACTAGATACCATGTCTATTAGGTTTAGATAAAGACTAAATCTAGCCTTCCTATTCATGTTGATGCCACTGTTGATTGNTTTGTTGATTGGTATATCTTGGGAATTCTGATTAGTGTTGTTAGCACAAGTGTTTAAGAAATTCCTGGATGTGTGCATACTTGTTAAAACTACTCTGAAAGTTGTTTCATTGTTTAGTGACCTACTCTAATGATCTGAATCTGCTTAGAGAATGTTCTGAAGCGTTGGACCTTTAAGGAGGATAACATAATAAGTGTATATGATCATCTTTTTCAACTACTGAGGCTTTACATAAGACATCATTTCTAAGCTTGAAATTATAAGTGATAGGGCATGTTTATTGGAAACATATTACCAACTGCCTGTTCTTTATGACCCCTGCTTGACTGTGTCCTAGAAGTGATTATGTACATATTGTGATACCTTAGAATCCACCTTAGGGCCCTTGATACTGTTAGCACTTTAATAGTCCACATCTGATGATTTGTCCCTATGTTCTGTATTCTAATTAGAGTATTTTAAGGTTGATATTGTGTTAGTTCTTAGCTGATTATGCTTTTGTACTCTAATGATGGTGTGATGTCTAAAATGGCTAATTTTTTCCCAAGTTGTTGGTACTTCTGTATGGCTAAACTTCTGAAAGGTTTATGATGAACCTTTGGTATATACCTCTTTCATGATGACTATGTGAAACTATTAAGTTGGCACTTTGTTTGTGTTCAAACATTTGAGGAAGAGTAAGAGTCAGTGATCAAGGGTATTTGGGTATGAGCTTAATTTTTGTGGTTGAGGTATCCTTCCCCGACACAAGCACCGTGAAATCTATGAGACATTGTATGCGCTCCATAAGAGACCCTCGTAAAATCTGAAGTGTCACGGGTCCATAGGGGACTTCATAAATAAACATGGTTCACCTTAAGCCCTTAGTCATTGATCTTAATTAATCTTCATGGGGTTAGCACAAATGAAAAATTAACTTTATTGTATTCTTTAGATCTTTTGTTATTACTTGTTATAATTTGTCTTACTTCATCATATGTTGATATATGTTAATTATCTTTTCTTTCTTTTCTATGCACAACCAATTGGTCCTTCTGAGTTCATTTGGAACTCAGGCCTAAGTTCAAGAACCGGGCTGCTTCCTCACTTATTGGAGTCTGCCACTACTAGAGTCGATGTGGGCCTAGTTAGCTTGCCAGCCCAATCAAAGGTCCAGCCTTTCTTCCTTTCATTTTTAAGTGATAGATGTTATTATTTGTTGTTTCTATGTATATATTTGTGAAAAACTAAACTTATTATTGGATATTCTTCTGTTATTTTGATTGCTTAGGAAAATTAGGCAAACCAAGACTTATAGGTAAAAGACAACTTTGATCATAAGGTTCACCTGCTTCAACTACTTTAACGTTTTGAACATTAATTTTTTTAGACTAATAATTTAATAAAAAACATATTTTTTCTATTTGTGTTTACCACTAATGAATTTTTGGTGATCTTAAAATTTGGTAGATTCAATAAATGAAAACAAATCCTCTTTGGAAAATCTTCAAATAGATCACGTAGAATACAAGAACTGTTTCAAAAATAAAAGCAATCATATACAACCGGGCTTGCAAGGAATAACACCAATGAGTTTGAAAACACAAGGCCTTCTACTAGAACAGTTTTCTAAAAAAAATAAGGTATATCTGTTTTCAATAAATAACGTATCTTGAAGTCATCTCTCATTTTACAAGTTATAAAAAACTCACAAACAAGTATCACCATCCTAAAGGGAAGACGCAACGTTTTCTCAAAAAATGAGTTTTCAAACAATATTCATAACTTTCACAGAGTCCCATTAAAAACCTTTAACTAATAATCATCTAGGATATGAACACTCTTTTTCCCGAACCTAGTCTAAGTTTAAGGAGCTACCTCAGGCATATTTTAAGAGATGCCTAACCCTTTTCCCTTAGAATAACTAGAACCCTTAAAAAAATTTCACCGGTTAGTAAACCATTCGGATAATAATTTTCATAGACTTATAGGTACCCTGATATACCTTAAATAATAGGTGGTGACTCTCTTTTATCAACTTCAGAAGAACCACTAGTTGTATATTATTTTGATCTATGCAAAATAGGGTACAACAAGTGGTCCATGTGGTTGTTATATTATGGCACGTGAATTATCCGTGTAGCGTATGGATAAGGGTCCATCCCCCTATGGTCGTCTTCTCATGTTTCTCTCTTGATGACGTACACGTGGTATGAGGAAAACTTATCAGTGTTTGGTTTTTACATCTCTTCTCTCTATTTGCAAACACCTTGGGTGTATACATGATTTTATCGCATATCTTCTCTATATGCTAGTTTTGGAATGAATACATGCCTCTTTATGCATATTTTCTCTATATGTTGTTTTGATTGGAAAGTGAAGACATGGTACATATCTTCTCTATATGTTAAGGTATGCATATTGACTTGATTATTTAAGCATATCTTCTCTATATACAAATGTTGATGATTCATTGGTGATTTCGTATATCTTCTCTATATATTAAGTTTTAAAACTGTTAAAAGACTTGCGCATATCTTCTCTATGCGCACTGCTTGGTTATACATATTTCATGCTTAGTTTGGCATTGTAGTTGTGTACTTGTATATTATGAACTGAGCAGGTTGATAAGTGAGTATTAGTGGTAATTCTTGTCACTACTACCTCGCCGAGGTTAGTCGTGATACTTACAAAGCAAATAGGGTCATTTATACTCGTGCTACACATTGCACTTAATTGTGTTGATTCAAGAGTTGGGCCTAGACGTGCTTTATGATCTGAGCTGAGTGTTGTGCTGTGGAGATTGAGATAGATCTGCTTCCTAATCGCAGTCCCTAGTGTCTCGTCCTATGTTTCTTTATTGTTGTTGTTGTATCAAAAAGTATTTCTCTATTTCAGACTTTATTCCTGTTGTAGAGCTCATGACTCAGTGTTACCAGTTTCTGAGGAGATATATCATGATTTGATATTAACTATTGTTAATTGTCTTTTAGACTTATCTTTTCTTTAATTTCTTATCATGTTTCATTATTATTTTATGACTGGCTTGCCTATCTAGTGGGCTAGGCGTCATCATGATCGGTGGTAATTTTGGGTGGTGGCACTGCCGTGCGAACATTGTGATAACATTATTGATATGGCACAAGGTTTTCTTCCATACGGCTATTGTGATATTTGATGTAGCTCGAGTTTTCTATTGTGCGGATATTGTGAAATTATTATTGATTTGGCACGAGGTCTTTGTCGTGCGAATTGTGATATGATATTGATTTGGAATGAGATCTTCGTCGTGTCATGCACAAGGATGTATATTGTGTAGTGTGTGGATATGGATCCATCCCCCTAGGATCTCCCTCTCATCTTTCTCTCTTGATAGCATACACGTAGGTTCTGAGAAACTGACAAGTTTCGGGTTGATTGTGATATGGATCCTATATGATGAGTTATTGAGCATGAAGATGGAAGCTTGGCCATTCAACTAATCCTTTATGCCTATTCATGCATTTACATGTATTATTCACGCATATCATCTACATTTACTAGTTAATGCATTTTACATATGTACGAAACTTGTTAGTGNGTTATCCGTGTAGCGTGTGGATAAGGGTCCATCCCCCTATGGTCGTCTTCTCATGTTTCTCTCTTGATGACGTACACGTGGTATGAGGAAAACTTATCAGTGTTTGGTTTTTACATCTCTTCTCTCTATTTGCAAACACCTTGGGTGTATACATGATTTTATCGCATATCTTCTCTATATGCTAGTTTTGGAATGAATACATGCCTCTTTATGCATATTTTCTCTATATGTTGTTTTGATTGGAAAGTGAAGACATGGTACATATCTTCTCTATATGTTAAGGTATGCATATTGACTTGATTATTTAAGCATATCTTCTCTATATACAAATGTTAATGATTCATTGGTGATTTCGTATATCTTCTCTATATATTAAGTTTTAAAACTGTTAAAAGACTTGCGCATATCTTCTCTATGCACACTGCTTGGTTATACATATTTCATGCTTAGTTTGGCATTGTAGTTGTGTACTTGTATATTATGAACTGAGCAGGTTGATAAGTGAGTATTAGTGGTAATTCTTGTCACTACTACCTCGCCGAGGTTAGTCGTGATACTTACAAAGCAAATAGGGTCATTTATACTCGTGCTACACATTGCACTTAATTGTGTTGATTCAAGAGTTGGGCCTAGACGTGCTTTATGAGCTGAGCTGAGTGTTGTGCTGTGGAGATTGAGATAGATCTGCTTCCTAATCGCAGTCCCTAGTGTATCGTCCTATGTTTCTTTATTGTTGTTGTTGTATCAAAAAGTATTTCTCTATTTCAGACTTTATTCCTGTTGTAGAGCTCATGACTCAGTGTTACCAGTTTCTGAGGAGATATATCATGATTTGATATTAACTATTGTTAATTGTCTTTTAGACTTATCTT
>AWOL01S0265812.1:6618-16715 GCA_000715115.1 Nicotiana otophora
GGGAGGGGGCGAGGAGGGGTGAATTGTGGACTATTAATTTCTTAGTTGACTAAGTTTTCACTTAATCGACTAGCTTTCGTGCAGTAAACAGATAAAATAGAGATGAATGCAATGAATTTGATGGCAACACAAGACACAACAGATTTTATACTGGTTCAGCACCATTGTGGTACTTACACCCAGTTTCCCTTGGGTCACAAGGATTCTTTTTAGATCTTTGATAAAGAATTACAACAGTGATGGTTTTGGCTCATTCACCACCAATGATGTTTAGCAATAATGATTTCTGGATGTTGACACAACTCACTTTTGTGTTCTAACTCCTTCTATCTTTTATGACACTTGTAGACTCAAGAATACAGTGTTTGTACTTAGACTTAGAGAGACTTGAAAGACAGTGTTTGTAGTTGCGCACCTTGCTCCCTTGAGTTCGCCAGTGACCTTATAGGAAAGTATTATTGTGTGTTTGTGTCTGATTCCAGCAAGGTGTCTTGATTCTTTCAAGAGAGATGGGTGTTGGATTAGAGCATGGTGTCTCTGATTTCTTCAAGAGAGATGGGCTGGAATTTGTTAAATCATGGAGTGCTCTGTTCCATACCGTTTACATGCCGAGATGCTTTATACTTTTCTTGAAGAGATGAGCGCATGTCAAATGGTTTTCAGTTGGTGGGGTGGATTAAATAATCAAGGAGTGCTTGATGACAAGAAGCACCACTTCCAATTATTTCCCACTATGATGTGATTCCCACCCAACTTGTCTCCCATTTCTTTTGTCCTTCCTTCTTGATCTTTGTTTGATTTGAGTTTCTTCCTTTTTGATAGCTTGCATCAGGACCTTCGGTTGATTTCTTGTTCTCTATAGTCAAAAGAGATAGGTATTCATTTTGTACAATTATAAGTAGACAGCCATTAGTTTTATACACTTGTCATCATTGAAACTTAGATATAACAATCTCCTCCTTTTTGATGATGACCACCACGAGAGAGTAAATAAGGTATACTTCCCTTAGAGTTGTTGTACTCATTACTGCTCACCCTAAGTTGTTAATTTACTTCCCCTGAGTTATTGATTTACTTACTCCCCCTGAGTTGTTGATTTACTTCTCCATACATGTTCTCCCCCTTTGACATCAATCAAAAAAAGAAAGGTGCAAGCCCAGCATATAACAATATGCATTCAGATAATAGGCACACTAGATGGGAAAATAATATACACATAATATGCATACTAGTTGGGGCAGCATAAGTAATGCCTTCAGTAGAGGTATAGAGTGATGGTTCATACATACAGATGCAAAAATAAATCTTTCAAACAAAAGCAAGCACAGGAGATTGTTTTTAGCACACACAATCACGCCTTAATTTATCCTTAGGATGTATTTGAGGGTATTGATTACTTTGGTGTGGAAGGATTCATAGGAGGTTTCAACATCTTTGACGAGCTTGTCTATTTTTTCTGACATGGAGTTGAATGCCCTGGTTCTTTGTCTCCGTGTGGCTCCCATATCCACCCTAAGCTTGGCATATTTGTACCTGTTTCCTTGGTGACTTCTCTGATTTTGTTAACCTGTTCTTTTATCTCAACAAGCATGAGTCTTACACCGTCTAGATATTGCTGAATCTGCTGAAAGTTTTGAGAGGCAGTTGACTGAGACTCTGGTGGATCAGTGGGAGCTTCAATCTGTACTGGGATACTCTCAACTTTGGCACGTTTAACCCATCCATCATCATTTAAGGTGTAACCCATCATAGAGAAGGTTGTCTTATCATAGGTACTGGTAATGTGCTTGGGTGTGAAAGGTGTCAAGTCAACTTTCATAACTCCAAGATTATGTGAAATAGGTAGGCTATAGGGTAGACAAGCAGTGGAAGAGGATATATCCCTGATACTCTCAAGCATGTATTGACGAATCCATACAAACCAGTTAAGTCTTTTGTTGTTCACAAGACAGTAGAGAACAAAGATATCTCTGGTGGATAAGGTGCTAAGGGACCCAGTTCTTGGAAGTAGAGTGGTGGCTATCATGTGGGCCAAAACCCAGTGTTCAAACTTTAGATTTTTGGGACCAATGTCGGGAGGATTATCAGACAGAAAGGCTTTTTCTTCTTCTAAGGAAACTTCAAAGTCTTTTGGCCAAGAATTTTGCACAAAAAACTCATACCCATTAAACTTAGCAGAAAAAATCTTCTCAAATTGATAAGAGTCAAGAACAATTTGAGTGCCTAAAACCATGGATTCCAAGTCATCTTTAACATTCACAAATAAATTTTCATAGAACATTCTCACAGGCTCTTCATATACGGAGCTCTTAATAGTATCGAATAGAGAGGAAAGACATTGAAAATCGAAAACAGCAATCACATCACAAAGTAGATTTTTCATAAGAGATAGACTTACAGTGCGTCCATAAGACATAGATTTCGACTTATAGGACTCAAACCTTGATTTTCATTTGGTCCATAGAATATTAATTTGTCCTCTGGACCAAATTCAGTACTCTCCATATTCCCTTTCTTGCATGCAGATTTTTTGGGGGTTTGCTCCACGGGCCTATTTCCTGCCTTTTTCTGGCTAATGGGAAGATCCTCAGATGACTTAGTGCTTTCATTATCGGTTATGAGAGGGTCTGAGTCAATGGATGATTCCAAATCTACAGTCTCTTCAGGGTTGAGGGTTTTCCAAACCCTTCTACTTCGTCTGGTAGCAGTGGCTGATGAGAGGTTTCTTTTCACCACGGCGAGGATTTCTTTAGAGCAGATGAAGAGTGAGATGGGGTAGGAGGATTCTTATCTAGACTTTGGAGGGCTGAAGAGTTTTATTGGCTGAAGGAGCGTACGGATTCAGAAAGGAGTGACTCTTCTGGGGAGATGTTTCGGTGGTACTGACGGAGGTGTAATAATTACACTTTTATCAAAGTAAAATTAACACTTATAAGACAAAAGTAAAGTGTTTTAATCGTATATAGAAGATTTGTTTTATAAAACACACATGATGCTAATCGTTTTCTGCAGTACATAAAATCTTTCTTCTAAAAGAGGTTTTGTAAAAATATCAGCAAGTTGAGATTCAATAC
Organism: Nicotiana otophora; assembly: GCA_000715115.1. Lineage (NCBI taxonomy): Eukaryota > Viridiplantae > Streptophyta > Magnoliopsida > Solanales > Solanaceae > Nicotiana > Nicotiana otophora. The sequence continues at coordinate 9,693 of AWOL01S0265812.1, forward strand.
TAATGAGTTCTAATGCAATATCACCTTTGGAAACATGATCATGAATAAAATGATGCTTGATTTCTATATGCTTTGCTCTGGAGTGATGCACCGAATATTTTGCCAAATAAATAGCACTAGTATTATCACAGAATAATGGAAGTTGTGGTAAGAGATAAATCATAGTCGAGAAGTTGATGCATGATCCAAAGAACTTGTGTACAACAACCTCCAACAACTAAATATTCTGCTTCAGTTGTTGATAAGGCAACATAATTTTGTTTCTTGCTATGCCAGGAAACTAGTGCATTTCCCAACAGTTGGCATGTGCCGCTGGTACGTTTCCTGTCGATCTTATCACCTGCAAAATCTGCATCTAAAAAGCCTTTCAAGACACAATTTTTAGAGTGAGCATACCATAATCCTAATTCAGAGGTCCCAATAAGATATCTTATAATGCGTTTAACAACAGTAAGATGGGATTTCTTTGGAGTTGACTGAAACCTTGCAAATTTACACACACTAAACATTATATATGGTTGACTAGTAGTGAGATATAATAAGGATCCAATCATTCCTCTATACATAGTTTCATCAACACATTTTCCATGGTAATCTTTGTCAAGCATAGTTGTTGCCAAATGTTTTTATAAGTTCTTTGATGTACTTGTTTTGACTGATAAAGATCCCTTTGAGAGACTGTTTGATTTGTAGTCCAAGAAAGTAAGTTAGCTCACCCATCATGCTCATTTCGAATTCTCCTTTCATAGAATGAGCAAATTCTTCGCATAAAATAGAGTTAGGACTTCCAAAACTAATATCGTCAACATAAATTTGAGTAATAAGATTACCTGAATTTGAGTGCTTAATAAACAGAGTTGTATCGATATTACCTCGTTTGAAGCCTTGATTTAGAAGGAAGGAGCTTAATCTTTCGTACCAGGCTCAGGGAGCTTGCTTGAGTCCGTATAGAGCTTTTCTCAACTTATATACATGATCTGAGAGAGTATCATTTACAAAACCAGGAGGTTCCTTTACATAGACTTCTTCAGAGATGTATCCATTTAGAAAAGCACTTTTTGCATCCATTTGAAATAGTTTGAATCCTTTATGAGCAGCAAAGGCAAGTAATATTCGAATAGATTCCAGTCTTGCTACTGGTGCGAATGTTTCATCATAGTCGATTCCCTCTTGCTGAGAATAACTTTGCGCAACAAGCCGTGCTTTATTTGGCATCACTAGTCTGTATTCATTTAACTTATTTCTGTAAACCCATTTTGTTCCTACAATAGAAGCATTTGAAGGTTTTGGAACCAGTTTCCATACTTTATTTCTTTCAAATTGATCAAGTTCATCCTTCATTGCTTTGACCCAGTGAACGTGTTTTAGTGATTCATCCACTTTCTTTGGCTCAAGTTGAGAAATTAGAGCCATGTGGGAATTGAGCTTTTGAGATCTTCTGGTAGTGATTCCTTCGTGTGGATTTCCAATAATGAATTTGTGAGGATATCCAGGTTCACTTTTCCATTCATTTGGGATGATTGTGGTTGTTTCCCTTTCCTCAATAGTTGATTGTTCTGTTGAAGAAGATTTTTGAATTTTATTATGTTCCTCAGTTGACTAATCTTGCTGACCAGTCGACTCCTCTTGACAGTCCTTTCCTGTAACAACAGATTTTGAAATAATAGAAATTTTCTCATCTTTAAAAAGTTTTTCATTCCTTGAGTGAGGGTTAGTGTCAACAAAAACAACATGAATTGATTCTTCAATACATAAGATTCTTTTATTGTAAACTCTATATGCTCTACTTGAGAGAGAGTATCCAAGGAATATACCTTCGTCGCCTTTTGGATCAAACTTACCCATATTGTCCTTTCCATTATTGTGAATGAAGCATTTGCATCCAAAGGATAAAAATAACTAATGTTGAGTTTCTTACTATTCCATAGCTTATATAAAGTCTTTTTAAGAATGGGCCGAATCGAACATCTGTTGATAATATGATATGGAGTGCTTACAGCTTCTGCCCAGAAGTGGTGAGGTAGAGAGTTTTCCACAATCATGGTTCTAGCCATGTCCTGTAAGGTTCTATTTTTACGTTCTACCACTCCATTCTGTTGAGGCGATCTTGGTGAAGAGAATTTGTGAGGGATTCCTTAGTCATTGCAAAAGTTTTCAAAAAGGCTCTGCTTTCAAATTCTCCTCCGTGATCACTTCTGATAGTGGAAATGTAGTATCCCTTTTCACGTGCACCTTCTTACAGAAACTTCAAAATTTCTTAGGGCTTCATATTTATGACTTAGAAAAATAAACCACGTAAATCGAGAAAAATCATCCACAATAACAAAAGCGTATTTTCTACCACCTATACTAGTAGTTCTGGTTGGACCAAACAAATCCATATGCAATAGTTGTAGTGGTTTAGTAGTAGAAACAATGTTTTTGATTTTGAAAGATGAGCGAGTTTGTTTTCATAGTTGACATGTATCACAAATATGATCTTTTAAAAAATCTAGCTTTGGAAGACCAATAACAAGATCATGTTTAGAGAGTTTTTGGATAATATGCATGATAGCGTGTCCAAGCTTTCTATGCCAAACCCAAGGGTTATCGATCACAGAAGCAAGACAAATTTGATTTCCATGACTATCTATATTACTGATGGTGTAGACATTTTTGTCTCTGTTACCTGAAAGAATAACTTTACCTAATTTCTCTTCTATAAACCAACCATGTTTCTTAAAATGAACCTCATAATCATTGTCATATAGTTGACTGATACTGAGAAGATTGTAACCGAGTTCATCAACCAGGTATACTTCGTCCACATCGCATGTTGAGCTAAGGGGAACTTTTCCCACTCCAATAACATTTCCTTTTGATTTATCTCCAAAATTAACTGTTCCTCCATCTAGTTTAGTGACTGTTTTGAATAATTATTTATCACTAGTCATATGTCTGGAACGCGCGCTGTCAAGATACCATTTTCCTTTCTGATTCTTCTTGCGGTGTTCCTGCAAAACAAGACTACTTGTTTTTAGGTACCCAGGCTTGCTTGGGTCCTGAATGGTTAGATTTGTGAGTGTTAGCTTGACTAGAGGATTTAGGTCGCCAGACCCATCTCCTATTGTCCTTAAACCTGCAATGGTTAGAAGTATGACCACGCTTTCCACAATAAAAACACGACGGTTTATTGGGATTTTTGGAGCCATTTTCTTCTCTAATTCTGTTCTACATTGGTTAGTGTTGTGACATTCTTTACCACAATAAGAGCATGCCTGAAGGTTTCTAATTTTAATCAAATAGTCAAAAGGAGTGGTCGAATTTGACTTGATGGAATTATGACTAGTGGATTTTTGTAATCCATTCAATTGAAGTTGAAGTTCATTTACTTCCTATTGAAGCATGTCACGTTCAATTTCACACACTTCCAGCTTTAAGGCCCAGTCCTTTTTTTCTCTTTGGATTTTTCTGAGTTCATTTAGAACTCTTTCAATATCTGCAAGAGCAATATTATCAAATTCTTGAAGTTCACAACAGTTAGGACAAGTAGGAAGATGTACCTCACTAGTTCCCTCGTCTGCCATAAGACCGAGTTCACCTGAGTCCTCATTGCTATCCTCTTTTATGGTCATGAAACACATATTTGCAATTTCTTCAATGTCAGATTCTTCTTCATCACTCCAGGCTCCAAAAGACTTCTTCTTTTGAAAGTTCCTGCTGAGTTTTATCTTCAGTATGGGACAATCAGCTTGAATGTGCCCATATTTTACACATTCATAGCATCTTCCATTATTTTTATCATTTTCATTGTTTGTCCTTCCTCTTCTGAAGTTTGATTTCCCTCTTTTGCTGAATCTGTTCTTCCTCATCATGCTAGCTACTACTTGAGAAAGTATGGCTATGTTTTCATCATGTTCTCCTTCTTCCTCTTCTTCTTCATTTTCTGGTTCAGCCACAGACGCTTTAAAAGCTACTACTTTTTTCTTTTCTTGTTGAATTTGCCTTTCCAAGTGAGTTTTTTCAAAGGCAATTAAATCACCTCTAAGTTCATCATAGGATATTTTGTCAAGGTCTTGACATTCTAGAGCAATAACTTTGGGCTGCCAGATTGTGGGTAGGCTTTTGAGGATTTTCCTGACCTGTTCTTCGTTTTTTATTGGTCTACCAAAGGATTTTAGATCTCCAAGGATTTTGGTGAACCTGGAGAATATTTCCTCCACTGATTCTCCATCCTTCATTTGAAATAGCTCATAGTCACGAACTAGAAGATTGATCATTGTTTCTTTTACCTTGTTGGTTCCCTCATATGTGATATCCAATTTATCCCACATTTCCTTGGAAGTTTCACAGCTTGAAATCTTTTCATACTCTTCTCCGCTGATGGCATTATACAGTAGATGTTTTGCTTTGGCATTCACAGTTATAACAGCAGCTTGTTCATCAGTGTAATCATCCAAGTCAAGTGGATCAGTTGATACAATGATTTGATCATTTTCATCTTTCTTTGGTGGAATTGGAAGATTTCCTTTTTTTATAACACGCCAAACTTTGATGTCATATGACATAGTGTATGTTTCCATGCGAGCTTTCCAATGAGAAAAATGTTGTCCGTTTAAGTATGGAGGTCATACTTGAGAGGTTCCTTCTTAAAATAATACACCAACGACTGTGTTTGATCCCATGATTTTTTTCTCACTAGCTGTTAAGAAATCTTTGTGAGCCTTGCTCTGATATCAATTAAAAGTATGGGGGGGGGGGGTGAATTGTGGGCTATTAATTTCTTAGTTGACTAAGTTTTCACTTAGACGACTAGCTTTTGTGCAGTACACAAATAAGATAGAGATGAATGCAATGAATTTGATGGCAACACAAGACAACAATTTTTATACTGGTTCAGTATCGGTGTGGTACTTACGTCCAGTTTCCCTTGGGTCACAAGGGTTCTTTTTAGATCTTTGATAAAGAATTACAATAATGATGATTTTTGCTCGTTCACCACCAACGATGTTTAACAATAATAATTTCTGGATATTGACACAACTCTCTTTTGTGTTCTAACTCCTTCTATCTTTTATGACACTTATACACTCAAGAATACAGTGTTTGTACTTAGACTTAGAGAGACTTAGAAGACAATATTTGTAGTGGCGCACCTTGCTCCCTTGAGTTCGCCAGTGACCTTATAGGAAAGTATTGTTGTGTTTGTGTCTGATTCCAGCAAGGTGTCTTGATTCTTTCAAGAGAGATGGGTGTTGGATTAGAGCATGGTGTCTCTGATTTCTTCAAGAGAGATGAGCTGGAATTTGTTAAATCATGGAGTGCTCTGTTCCATGCCGCTTCCATGCTGAGATGCTTCATACTTTTCTTGAAGAGATGAGCGCATGTTAAATGGTTTCCAGTTGGTGGGACGGTTTAAATAATCAAGGAGTACTTGATGACAAGAAGCACAACTTTCAATTGTTTTTCACTATGATGTATTTTCCACCCAACTTATCTCCCATTTCTTTTGTCCTTCCTTCTTGATCTTTGTTTGATTTGAGTTTTTGCCTTTCTGATAGCTTGCATCAGGCCCTTCGGTTGATGCCTTGTTCTCTACATCAAAAGAGATAGGTATTAGTTTTGTACATATGTAAGTAGATAGGTATTAATTTTGTACACTTGTCATCATTGAAACTTAGATATAACAGTAGTTTCTCATGCATTTCGCTAATTCTTAAAGCAGAACATTAGAAAAAAAAATAGTTAACAAAATATACTTTAAGAAAAGAAGGAAGCAAAACTAATTGTGTTAAATCCTAAATTAAAAATAATTAAGTACTATATAGTAAACTGTTTTATTCTTTTCCCTTATACGAAGATGAGACTTGTACTCATGAAGTTTCAAAATATATTTGAACTCTATAAAATGACCGATTTCAATTATCTACAGCACAATCTAGTACATAAATTATGTAATGTATTCTATAATTGCTAATGAATAAAATAAAATATTGTAGATTACCTTCAAAATGGACTGGATTGATGGTTGAATCAGCGACTAAAGGAAGTAAAGTGAAGAATTGGCACTAGAAAACGAAGAGAAAGCCAAGTTGGATGTATATTCTTTAACTTTAAAACGACGCACTCTTTCATTTCTCGGAAGGCATATTGCACCTAAACGTAAACGGCAAAAATATGAAAAAAGTAAAAAAGAAAAAATGAGAAATTAGGAAAATGTCTATTCTAGTTAAAGAGGATCTACATCACTGGGTCCCTCAATTATATATAACATAATAAAATTATAATTATTATATACATTGCTAACTATTGTAATTAATTGCTTATAAATACTTTATTTAAGCATTAATTCCAAATTATTAACATAGTGGTCTAATTAACTAGACAGTAAGGAGTAATTTGATCAAATTAATTATAAGGCCTATGTGATGTGTATAAAAGTTATTTTAATAATATTAAAATAATAAGTATATTTGTAATTTCATAATACTAATGCTAGGCGGTTAATTTCAAAACTAATAATTAAGTAATTTGTAAAAATAGGTATTTATTAGTAGAAATTGCTTTCAACATATTTATTGTAATTATTATGTATAAATAACTTTATTTTAAAAGGGAGGGTCAAAATTGGCTGTCAACAACTGCCCATCTTTGACCGAATATGATGAAAGAGTTTTCGGGCAAAGAAATTGAACCAAAACCAGTTTTGTCCCGACTTTAGGCATGCATTGCAGGAGTGGCATGAAGATTATGAGCTGCAGGATTGGGAGTTAAGGAAGATTCTAGGAGAATTTTGGGAAGAATTTTGGAGAGCCTGGGGCCGAAGTCAGGCTTTGAATTGCTTACATACTTCGAGCGTAACGAAGATCAGGCCTCATGTAGTTCTGGAGTGAAGATTTGTTTTTGAGGGAACGATACTTGCAAGGATTTCCCCAGTATCGTATTATGACGATATGGTGAGACAGAAGATTGGGCACTCAAGATAGCTTGAATTTTGCGGCTTGATTTGAAGGATTTGAAAATTTGAGTTTCACTAGTCATTTT
>AWOL01S0265827.1:0-15595 GCA_000715115.1 Nicotiana otophora
ACTCCAAAACTACTTCGGACCCAAACCTACCAACTCGATACAACTCAACACCGCTGAATAACACATAAAGAAGCAGGAATGGAGAAAAAGGGCTATAACTCTCGGAACGATTGGCCGGGTCGTTACACTAACCATACAAGAATTACTCGAATCTGACCTCAAATCGCCTTCCAAAACTCGAAATTTTAGTCTAAGAAGTTTCTACCATTTCCCCCCAAATTTCAAACTCAAATCCCTAATTAAAAGATGAAAATAGTAATAGATTCATGAAATATAGCCCAATCCGAGTTAGAATCACTTACACCAACAATCTTCTTGAAGAAACCTTGAAAAATCGCCTCACACCGAGCTCCCAAAGTCCCAAAATTGAAATGGGAATCAAACCCTCGAATTCCTCCTTTCTACGCAGATCTTCCGCATCTGCAGACATGACATCGCACCTGCATCACCGCACCTACAGAATTCCCCTCGCATGTGCGGATTCCACTTAAAAACTCAGAGTCTGCTTCTGTGATCCTAGGGTCACACCTGCGTGTGCGCACCTGCGGACCCATGTCCGCTTCTGCGATCACCTCCCATAGACCAGCCTTCGCTTCTGCGATTACTTTTCTGCATGAGCGGCTCCGCTTTTGCGGTCCCATTTCCGCACCCGCGACCATTGGCTACCCAGCCCAGGGCCGCATCTGCGAGCTACCCTCCGCACAAGCGAGCCCGCACCTGCAGTCTTACCTCCGCAGGTACGAAACACCAGAAACCAGCAATTCTCAGCAAGTGCCTAAGTCCAAATCTCATTCCGTTAAGCATCCGAAACACACCCGAGGCCCTCAGGACCTCAACCAAACATACTAACCAGTCCTAAAACACCATATGAACTTAGTCGAGCCCTCGAATCACATCAAACAACGCTAAAAATACAAATCACCCTCTGATTCAAACTTAATGAACTTGAAACTTTCAATTTCTACAACCGATGCTGAAACCTATCAAACCACATCCAATTGACCCCAAATTTTGTACACAAGTCATATTCAACCTTACGGACTTAATCCAACTTCCTAAATCGAATTCCGACCCCGATGTCAAAAAGTCCACTACATGTCAAAATCTCTAAAAATTCGACTTTCGCCATTTCAAGCCTAAATGAGCTATAGACCTCTAAAACACAATCCGAACATGCCCCTAAGTCCAAAATCTCTCAACGGAGCTAAGGAACCGACGAAACTCCATTCTGGAGTCATCTTCACTCAATTTCAATTACGGTCAAAATCCTAAGACTTAAGCCTCCGTTTAGGAACTAAGTGTCCCAAAACACTCCAAAACCATAACTAACACCTCCCGACAAGACACATAAGCAGAAAATGACACGGGGGAAGCAGTAAACAGGGGATCGGGGCTATAACTCTCGAAACGACCAGCCAGGTCATTATATTCTCCCCCTATTAAAATAATTGTCCGTCCTCGAACGAGTATAGAGACATACCTGAAGCGGTAAAAAGTGAGGATAACAACTGCATATATCATGCTCGGTCTCCCAAGTCACCTCCTCGACCGGCTGACCCTCCACTGCACCTTCACGGAAGCAATGTTCTTTGACCTTAGCTTTCTGACCTGCCTGTCCAAAATAGCCACTGGCTCCTCAACATAAGATAGATCCTTGTCCAATTGGACTGAGCTGAAATCCAACACATGAGCCGGATCACCGTGATACTTCCGGAGCATAGAAACATGGAATACCGGATGAACTCCTGCTAGACTGGGAGGTAAGGCAATCTCATAAGCAACCTCCCCAACTCGCCGCAACACCTCAAAGGGACCAATGAACCTTGGGCTTAGCTTGCTCTTCTTCCTGAACCTTATAACGCCCTTCATAGGCGAAACCCAGAGCAAGACCCGCTCTCCAACCATAAATGTAACATCGCGAACCTTCCGGTCCGCATAGCTCTTCTGCTTGGACTGGGTTGTGCAAAGTCGATCCTGAATCACCTTCACCTTATCCAGGGCATCCTGGACCAAGTTTTTACCCAATAATCTGGCCTCGCCCGGCTTGAACCAACCCACTAGGGACCGACACCGCCTACCATACAAAGCCTCATACGGTGCCATCTGGATGCTAGACTAATAACTGTTGTTGTAGGAAAACTCCGCAAGTGACAAGAACTGATCCCACAACCCTCCAAACTTCATCACACACGCACAAAGCATATCCTCTATTATCTAAATAGTGCGCTCGGACTGTCCGTCCGTCTGAGGGTGAAATGATATGCTCAGCTCCACTCGAGTACCCAACTCATGTTGTACGGCCCTCCAGAACCGTGATGTAAACTACATATCCCGGTCAAAGATAATAGATACTGGTACGCCATGAAGCCTGACGATCTCACGGATGTAGATTCGAGCCAGATGCTCAGAAGAATAAGTAGTCATCATGGGAATAAAATGAGTTGACTTGGTCAGCCTATCCACAATCACCCAAACTGCATCAACCCTCTACTGAGTCCGTGGGAGTCCAACAACGAAATTCATAGTGATCCACTCCTATTTTCACTCTGGAATCTCTAACTTCTGAAGCAACCCACCCAGGCGTTGATGATCACACTTCACCTTTTGGCAATTTAGGCACCATGCCACATACTCCACTATGTCTTTCTTTATCCTCCTCCACCAGTAATACTTCCTCAAATCTTGATACATCTTCGCGACACCGGGATAAATGGAGTACCACGAGTTGTGAGCTTCCTGAAGAATCAACTCAGGCAAGCTATCTACATTGGGCACACATATCCTGCCCTACATCCTCAATGCACCATCATCCCCAATAGTGACCTCCTTAGCATCACCATGTTGGACCGTGTCCTTAAGGACGAGCAGATGTGGGTCATCATATTGACGCTCCCTGTTACGATCATAAAGAGAAGACCAGGAGACCATACAACCCAATACTCTATTCGACTCAGAAATATCTAATCTCACAAACTGGTTGGCTAAGTCCTGAACATCCAACGCCAATGGACTCTCTGCTGCTGGTAAATATGCTAAACTCTCAAAACGCTCCGCCGGCCGACTCAAAGAATCGCCCACCACATTGGCCTTCCCCAGGTGGTACAAAATGGTGATATCATAGTTCTTAAGTAGCTCCAACCATCTCCGCAGACGCAAGTTAAGATCCTTTTGCTTGAACAGATGGCATCGCACATGCATCACCGCACCTGCGGAATTCCCCTTGCAGGTGCGGATTCCACTTAAAAACTTAGAGTCCGCTTCTGTGATCCTAGGGTCGCACTTGCGTGTGCGCACCTGCAGACCTATGTCCGCTTCTGTGATCACCTCCCACAGACCGACCTTCACTTCTGTGATTACTCTTCCGCAGGAGCGGCTCCACTTATGCGGTCCCATTTCCACACTTGTGACCATTGGCTACTCATCCCAGGGCCGCATCTGCGAGCTACCCTCCGCACATGCGGTCTCCCCTCCGCAGGTACTAAACACTAGAAACCAACAATTCTCAGCAAGTGCCTAAGTCCAAATCTCATTCCGTTAAGCATCTGAAACACACCCGAGTTCCTCGGGACCTCAACCAAACATACCAACTAGTCCTAAAATACCATACGAACTTAGTTGAGCCCTCGAATTACATCAAACAATGCTAAAAACACAAATCACCCTCCGATTCAAACTTAATGAACTTGAAATTTCCAATTTATACCACCGATGTCGAAACCTATCAAACCACGTTCGATTGACCCCAAATTTTGCACATAAGTCACATTCAACCTTACGGACCTACTCCAACTTTCGGAATTGAAATCCGACCCCGATATCAAAAAATCACCTACCGGTCAAAATCTACAAAAATTCGACTTTTGCCATTTCAAGCCTAAATGAGCTACAAATCTCCAAAACACAATCCATACACATCCCTAAGTCCAAAATCACTCAACGGAGCTAACGAAACCGACGAAACTCCATTCCAGAGTCGTCTTTACGCAGTTCTGACTACGGTCAAAATCCTAAGACTTAAGCTTCCGTTTAGGAACTAAGTGTCCCAAAACACTCCAAAACCACAACCAATACCTCCCGGCAAGACACATAAGCAGAAAATGACACAGGGGAGGCCAGTCAATAGGGGATCAGGGCTATAACTCTCATAACGACCGGCTGGGTCGTTACAAGACTTTTATCTAAATGATACTTCCACTAATTATTTTAAACTATTTACCCTCATATTGTTTAAGAAATCTTTATTTTTGTTAGTAGAGTAAAGGAATCCTTCAACAATATGTATAGGCCCCTTGGAAGTCAAGTCGTTTCTCGCATATATTTTAAAGGTAGATACTTTTACCAATTGTATCCCTATACAATTTTCTTAAATAGCTCTATGTCAAATAGTCCCCTGGTAGTCAGGTCGATCCTATTGGCATAGTTGAGTTCAACCATCATGATAGCAAAGAACTTATTAAATTTTATACTCCCCGTGTAGTCCAGGCGTCTAGTGTAAAAATAAATAATTCTTTCAATCCATGAATCTAATGAAATAAATAATTTAAACATGTTCTCGAACTATAAGTCTGGCGGTTGTCAGGCCGTTCCTTATAAACAAGAAATAAATAAAATTATTTTTGATGGATAGCTTTATAATAAAAAAAATCTTATATTTTATTAGTAAGAACTCAAATTTTAGCAAGATAGAATTATTACTAAAACAACTTTTAATAACATGATGATCTAATCATTTATAGAATTTTGTTCAAGTTGTCTACATGCTTTATCCTAAATTAATTTACATCACATGTAATAATAATTCAAAATCATATAACGAACAAGCACGTGACATAAAAACGAAATTCAACATACTTCTAATAAGTTTATCTTATATATCACATAAAATAATTATTGTAAGAATATTATTATTAATTAATATCTCATAAACTAGTGACAATTAAAATAACTGTATAATCTAATAATCTATTAAAGATTACCGTCGTATCTTATAAGAAACTTCAAATTCAAGTTACGAACTTCGTCAATAGTTTAACTTATATGAATATATATTTTATTCACAATAAATTAATATCAATCCACATGCATTCAAACAGTTTGACTATTGCACAAGACACAAGGATAATGGTTTGAACTCTTCAAATAAAATCTTCAAATATTTCGTAAATAAATTTTAGACACTAGAAACCATGGATCTGATATCATTGTGGGATTGATATAGGTGTTTATAACACGCAACGGAAGACAATAACAATCCTCGACAGAACTTTTCGTGTTTAAAATTTATTTACATATCAAAGATCGGATCTAAGACGTACCTGGTGAAAAGAGTCTCGTTTTAAAATTTCTTCGATAGTGCGAAGACTCTATGCGTATCCACACCGAGACTGATCCTTGCCATCAACTCTTTGATTAATGAAACCCCGCGAACAAATTAAATGAAAATATTGTATTAAAAACTTTCTCAAAAATCTCAACTCAAAGGTAGAAAAATAAAAAATAATTTTCTTATACTAGTATTTTTTATCTTGGCTTTGTATTGCACTATTACTTTCTCAAAGTAATTTTCTTCTCAAGAATAACTCTCTTGGTTTCTGCTTGACTTTACAATATGTATAAGATCTATATATCTTATTCTAAATTAGGACTCTCTCTCACACACATATATATAAATTTTCCATTAGATGCAAATCACATGCTGGAAATTTCATAGCCGACTCTTTATGGAATCCAATTTCAATTGGAATTCTCCTTTATGAACTTTCACATTCCTAATCCAATTCAAACTTGGATTTTAGCTTTAGAAATATTTTCCTATTATAAAATTCAAATTCCATTCCAATGAGTTGAATTTGCCGAACTCTTTAGGAATTCAATTCCTAATTGAATTTCACAATCTAAGTTTTTAATAATATATATATATATATATATATCACATCAATATTTTAACCAAAATATATAATTTAAATTTATATTTCAAGTAGAAAACTTCAACTTTGGTATGAGAGTACAATAAATAACTTGTCAATTACTATGATGATATCATGTCAAAAGAAACTCTTACATCGCAATCTTCAAGAGAATATATCTTATTGACAGTTTATGGTAATTCTAACAATTAGGAATTATCCAATGAATTAGTTCAATGATCATATCTATATATGTATCTTCTATTTATGTGATTTAGTTAATGAGATCAACTAATCTTTATCCCATAAAGATGATCACATAAATACTGATCTAACCGGATTACTAGTGTCCAAATTAATAATCATACGATTAAGAAGAAAATTTAGATTAAATTGTAAGAGACTCTATTCTCATTATTATGATTTCCATCATGATGACAAGTCTCAAAATTTAATCAAGGACCATATTAAGTTAATCAAGCAATTAATAATAACTATGATAAACGAATATCAAATGCCATATATTTTTATATCAAATAACATTCACAAAAATATGTTCAAATCATTAAATATGAAATGGGATCCAGGGCATATCTAATATATACCTAACAGGGAATAGGGAAGATTGAGTCTCAATAGATCAGGTCATAGAAGATACTCGGCCGAGTTGGTCGTATTTCATCAGTTATGCCAGTTTAGACAATGCACAAAGTAACAATTTCTATGTTATGTATATTGACATATAAAGATAAGTTCAAAGAAGTTCGAGTAGCCCTTGATAGCTCAAGAATTATACTGAAATTATGTCCTCCGGGCTGACCCTATTGAAGAGGATCACCATGGGAAGCCAGTTCTCAAATGTCTTAGCCAATGCTAGTTTTGCTGCAGCGAGCAACTGGGTAAATTTCATTAACATAAGACAAGAACGCTTAAGTGCAAAACTGTTTCCTACCTAGTTACATTGCCAAAAGAGATGATATCTGTCACTATTGCTAACTTAGATTCCAACTCCAGTCAAATATCAGAACTACAAAACAATATAAGCCTAGAGAAAAGACTGAAAGACGCTCTTATGGTACAAAGGGAAAGAATTTCGTCGTTGCTATTTTTCTGAGAGCTATGGTTCCCACAAGAGGAAACGTTATCATACTCACAGGGGCGGCCAAGGGTCAAGCCACTAAAGCAAAGGCTTTACGCCCTCAAAATATTTTGAGGGCCCCAAATTTTTCTTTTATTTTTCTACTCGTATTTGTATTGAGACCCGACTAATTTAGATTCGTATCGCGTAAGGCCTAGTAAAAGAGAGAACACGTTTTAACAAGATTTTTTTAACCGCAGGACTCGAACATAATATATTTAATTAAGGTAAGTTGGATCAAATACATCTCACAACAATCTTTAGGGTAGGGTCTAAATATATTGGGTATGTTAAAATAAAAAATAAAATATTTTATAAAAAGTCAAGATAACTTTTAATTTAGTAGTGATGTAACCGTTTGAGCAAAAAATGCAGAAAGAAAATCACTTCTCCTAAACCTTTGTCGCGAATATAAAACTTTTCATTATTTAAATTTTACGAGTGACATCGTTAGTGAGATATCTATATGAATTTGGTTCTATTATCTAAGATCAACAATACCTTACAACAACAACAACAACAACAACAACCCAGTATAATCCCATTAGTGGGGTCTGGGGAGGGTAGTGTGTACGCAGACCTTACCCCTACCCTGGGGTAGAGAGGCTGTTTCCAAATGACCCTCGNGGGTGACTCGAACTCACAACCTCTTGGTTGGAAGTGGAGGTGCTTACCATCAGAGCAACCCATCAACAATACCTTAGGAGAGACTAAATTATTTATAAAAGAAACTATTAACAACTGATGTTAGTCCAAAATTCTATACTTTTAGCACATTACTCGCTCTATATTTTATTGGTTTAAGTGAGTTATTGTGCGACAATTGCGCTAGATTATGTTGTTCTATGTGTGGGAACATCGGAATGAATCATCGATGTTATGATAAAAAAAATTTCCTTTCGAAAGGCCCAAATTAAAAATTAGCTTTAAGCCACCAATCTTCTTGGGCCGCCCGTGCATACTCATAAACTATATGAGTTTTTTCTTCCTAAAGAAGCGCTTCAAATATCATACTTGCATAGCTGTAGCCAATATGCAGACACTAAGGGACAATATACTGAACCATGCTACTTCGGCATTAGTTTTCTCACTCACTCCTCTCATTTCTTCTTCTCTGCATGGTTAAACGATGAGAAATACATTAGTTACAATGTAGTATCCATAATTTTATAAAAACTAAACATTATTGGATAATATGCATGTTTGAATTAAATCAAGTTTTAAATGTTCATGGTTATGTGAAGTGGCAATAAACAACATGACATTCTCGGTCAAGTATTCCAAATTCATAAGACATTATTATACCAACAAAACATGGCATTTTCTGCCAAGTACTCCAAATCCATAAGCCATTGCTATACCATGATAAGTTACTATGGACCCTATACTTGTTCCTTAAAATTTCACCATCTTTATTTACAATTATGTGTAGAATCCTTCCTAGATTTATTGAACTTTTTTCCTTTACATGAAAAAAGATTTAGGTAAAAACTGTAAAAACACAACAAGAAGAAGGAAGAAAGTAATATCTTACAAAGAAGATATTGTTTGACAATACACGTAACCTCTTTATGTTAAAAGAATAAACCTACCTCACATTGGTTGTGTAAACTAATCAAAGGGGTTTATGACATCTTGGGCTACTGCCTCCATAACCTTAAAGTTTAGGTTGAATGCTCCAATATTTTCACATGGTATCAGTACCAAATTTTAATGAGCATGTTTTCACAATCTTTTTTTCACTACCTATTCTATCACTCAGTTTTCTATCTTTCAACTCATCTCATTGATCCTTTCTGGACTTCTCTCTCTCAATTCAGCTACCAAGCCATTAACTCTCCTCCTGGAATAATCCAGGCCCATTTTTCAGTTACTGCAGTCTTTTCAAAGAAAAACCAGAAAAAAATATGTCTTCCACATTGAAAACTTAGAACTATGCATAGGAGGAGTGTGCTAAAAAGATAAACCTAGACAACATTTGTTCTGTGAAGATTTCCAAAGGAATTTATGATTTTCTGGGCTACTTTACCCATAGCCTTAAACAATTTTGGTTAGATGTTCAAACTCTTCTACACTTTTGGCCACTCAAAATGAAATATGAAGCAAGAGGAGATCGTGATTAAAAGTAATAGCAAAAATATATTATCTCGGGTTAAAAAGAAGCAAACTTCAGCAAATTCAAACCTGAAAATTACCTCTTTTTCAGAGAGTAACTTTTCATGTATGGCTTGCACCCTACCTTCCAGTTTCATCAGCACAAGTTCAACGTCCTGAAAGGGAAAGGAAGAGTAAAAGAATACAAAATTAAAAATTAAAGAAAGAACATAGTTGTCACGATCCGAAATTCCCACATTCGGGACCGTGATGGCGCCTAACATTTCACTTGCTAGACAAGCCAATGTTAGAGGATTCCTTAAACCAATTTTAGTCAATTTCAATAACATAATTAATTAAACTAAATAAAAGTTAAACTGAAATGCGAAATAACATAAAGCCCATAATATCTGATACAATTCGGATCCGAAGTTACAACAAACGAGCTTCTAAGATTTTCTACAACAGAATCTGAAAGAAATACAACCGTTTTGAATGAAAAGAAACAGTAAAATAGGGGAGATAGAATGGGACACCAAGGTCTGCAGACGCGAACAGATCTACCTTGAGTCTCCAATAAGTAAGTCCAAGCTACTAAGCCTCATGATCACTTAGGACTGGTACTAAAATCTGCACAAAAAGTGCAGAGTGTAGTATGAGTACAACCAACCCCATGTACTCTGTAAGTGCCGAGCCTAACCTCGACGAAGTAGTGACGAGACTAAGACGGGTCACTCACACTACAACCTGTACGCAATATAAATAATATAGACAGAAAAAGGGAATACATAACGAAATAAAGCAGTCAATTGAAAGTAGTAGCTACATCTTCAGGAATAAGTCAGCGACGTTCAGAATTTACCAATCCTTAAGTGCAAAAAGTAAATACTGTAAAACTATCACAGCTTAGAGGAATATAAACACACAGGTTGTGGCGGCGTGCAACCCGATCCCACCGAATGTCACATAATTCTCCCTTATATCCTCGTAACAATATTAACAACAGTGAGTATATATATAAGTGTTGCGTCGCGTAACCCGATCCCACCATATCACAATATCATAATCATAGTTAACCCTTATTCTATCAAAATAATCCACCCTTAATACACCTGTTGTGACGTGCAACCCGATCCCACTGTACGGTATAGATTCACCCTTATTCCACCTCATCATACCACCTTTATTTTACCTGTTGCGGCGTGCAACCCGATCCCACCATATCAATATCAAGTACTCAATATGCACAGTAAAACTTACAATTCAAATCACGGAAAAGCCTTTACAATCCCTAAACGCCAAACTGAAACAAATAGGAAACCTTGTGCAACATGATAATCCGTAAAAGTAATACTACATAGCGAGACCAATCCAGAATTCACAACTAGAAAATACAAATAAACCAACTTGAGCAAATAGTAGGAGATCATAAAATTATGAAAAGATCTAATATCATAAACAGAATGAAGCACTGACTAACAGGTAGCAATTAGGCATGGGAACACATTTAGAGCATATAACAATTAAGACAGGGAAAGAGATAATTTAAGAAAAGCGAGAAAACAAGGAAAATATATAATTCGGCGGCGCATAAGCACTCGTCAACTCGCATATACGCCGCTCACACGAAATCCACATAGCACATAGTCCGAGAGTTCCTAATTCTCTCAAGTCAAGGTTAGACACAACACTTACCTCGCTCCAAAGACCACTCAAAGCTCAACTACAGCTTTGCCTCTCAAACAAGTCTCCAAACCAATAGAATCTAGCAAATTACCAACCAAACGATTCAAATTAAGCCTTAGGAACTACCCACGATTGCAAAGAATTCAATTTAGGCCATTTTTGAAAAGGTCAACAAAAGTCAACCCCTATGCCCGCTTGGTCCAATCCCGAAGTTCGGACCAAAACCCGATAACTCATTCACCCCCGAGTCCGATTATGTAATTTGTTTTGGAATCCAACATCAATTTGAGGTCTAAATCCCCAATTTATAAGAATTCCTATTTCTACTCAAAACTCCAAATTTTCACCATGAAAATAAAAGATTTTTGGTTGAAACCTTAGGAAATTTAATGAAAAACTGAAAGAAGCTAGTTTAGAATCACTTACCAATGATTTGGAGAAGAAAAGTTCTTTGAAAAATTGCCTCTAGAGTTTTCTTATTTTGAAAATTTGAAGAATAAGCAAAAATCCCGTCTAAGTCAAGTTTTATCCAGCTACAGATGTCGCATTTGCGACCTGGGGTTCGCATTATGTGCCAGGTCGCAAATGCGAACCCCACAAATGCGAAGAATCCATCGCAATTGCGAAGATCATCACATCTCTGCATTCATCGCATTTGCGATGAAATGTTCGCAAATGCGAACATTGGTCCTTCACAAATGCGACCATTTGATCGCATTTGTGATCACTGCCCCCACCTATCCCAGTTCGCAAATGCAAAGCACTCCTCGCAAATGCGAACATCATGTGGCCCAGCAACTCTTCGCAAATGCGATGAGTAGCTCGCAAATGCGAACCCATCAGAGGTCGCAAATGCGATGCCTGATCTCGCAAATGCGAGATCAGAGGCCTACACCAGAACTGAAACACCAGCAACATTTTCTAAGTCCAATTTTACTCTGTAGCCTATCCGAAACTCACCCGAGCCATAGGGCTCTAAACCAACTATGCACACAAGTCTAAAAATATCATATGAACTTACCCGTGTGATCAAATCGCCAAAAATAATACTTAAAACTACGAATTGAACACCAAATCAAATGAAATTTTCAAGAAAACTTTGAAACATCTATTTGCACAACCAGACGTCCGAATCACGCCAAACCAACTCCGTTTCTCACCAAATTTGACAGGCAAGTCATAAATATAGTATTGGACCTATACCGGATTTTGAAGCCAAAATACGGACCCGATATCCAAAAGTCAAACATTGGTCAAACATTTCAAATTCATTAAGCCTTTAACTCTCAAATTTCTACAAAGTGCGATAACTCGGGCTAGGGACTTCCGAATTCGATTCGGGGCATACGCCCAAGTCCCAAATCACGATACGAACCCATCGGGATCGTCAAAACACGAATCTGGGTTTGTTTGTTCAAAACGTTGACCGAAGTCAACTCAAATAGATTTCAAGGCAAAGTTTCATATTTTTCTTAGTTTTTAACATAAAAGCTTTCCGGAAAGACGTCCGGATTGCGCACACAAATCGAAGAAGACTAAACTTAGATATTTAAGGCTTCAGAACACAGAATTGGATTCTAAAACATAAGATAACCTATCGGTCATCACAATTGTGCTCTCCTCTTCCGTGCAACTGAATCCCAATCCAGACTGGCACCAGGAGTAAAGTGATATAATTGTAAACTTACTTTGATCTTTTCTTTCCGTGCAATTGAATCCCAATCCTTGGCAGCAATACCAGTTTTTCAGTAAATACCAATAGTTACACCTTTACTACTTGGGGCATGGCTATTCATCCGAAACCACGCCATGTAGTTTCCAGCCTCAGTGGTTGTAAAAGCAAATTGACCATAAGTGATGTTTTCTTCATGGTGGAGATTGTTTCCAAACGGTGATGTAACCTGAAAATAATGTTCAGACAATATTTATGTAACTCATGAATAGAAAAAGTGAAAAATCAGACATGATTTTCTCATCTGAATTCAAGATCAATAAAATCAAGAAGCTTAAGAGTAATTCATGCAATTATTTGATTTAAAATGCTCCAAATGCGTTTACAACACCTACATGTTATCCAAAAACTATACCTTTGCAGATAAATTTCCATATTTGCACCATGAGTTGATCTCATAATCAATTAATCTCTCGCATAAAGGAAGTTTGGAACTAGTCCCGTAATTTCAACCTTGCATTCCTAAATTGAACTCTCCAGTTTCCCCCTTCTCTAAGTTAAATTTTTTTAATCCACACATGTCCTGTAACGAGAAAAATACTGCTCCTAATAGGATTATTCTCTCGGGATATGAAACATGATATAATCCGTGCGGAAAACCCCATTGATATCTAATGACAGTCTAATCTCAGTTATATGCGACAAAAATTGATTTGACATTTTTTTTAAACCCCTCCCAAATTAGAAGAATCTATAGTGTTTTCACATTTTTCTTCCAGCATGACTCGAACCCAGAACCTAACGGTCGTGGGTGGAGGTGCTTTTACCAATTGAGTAAGTGTTATTTGTCTTTGACTCCTTACCCATGAACTCGAACCCGAGGCCTCTGATTAAGGATGAATGATTATTTACCACTTCATCACTACGTTGTTGATTTGACATCAAATTCTGAATTTATTAAGTACTACTTTCTAAAATACTAGTAAACACCAGATAAGGGAGGGGATTATTAATGTGAGTCTGTGACAAAAGCTGCTTTTGTACAATCTATTACCTTACTAAAGGAAGGAAATCCTTTACCAGCTCTTTTCTCATAAATATCATTTCCTAATAAGTCCTGATCAGAGTAGTAAGAGTTTTTTTTTGTTGGATTAGTTTCAATTATGTGCTCTGAATCCACTCCTATGAGTTGCTATAATTTGTTGAAGAATGCCAAAATTCTTCTACTAAATTACTGGATTTAGTATTCCTTATGACTGCTCTTTGGTGCGTAAGTTCAATAACATGTTAACCGATAGCTTTAATTTATAAAATGCTAGTAGTGTAGAAGAGTGGTGAACCAATACAAGCTGTGGTTGTAAAATATTGTACATTAAGTTATATTATTTGTACAGTTAATGAATTAGTTAGATTGTTATTGCGGTAGGTAGTCGGTTAGTTCCACAGTAGGTGTGTGTCTATATATAGTCTTTGTACAAATACATTTTGTTCTTAAGAAAAAGATAATAGAGGTTCTTTATTTCTCTCTCGAATTCCCTCTCTAAAACTTCTCTCGTCTTCTTCCTCAAATATCCTCACTGCTGAAGCTTCAAGCTACGGATGTTATCAATATTGAATAAAGGTTTGCAAAAACTATTTCCAAAATTTATACATAAAATATATTCCAATTACAGGATGAAGGTTTGCCCAGATATGCGTTTAATTTCCTTAACGGAGATAGTGAGAAGAATATTAGCTTGAGCGTGCTCCTCCTCACCGATGACAACATAATTAGGCAAAACAACAACGTTATTATGGATTTCCTGAGACACACACTTAATCCATGTAGCCAGCATTTCTAGCCATATCGCTTCCGCCGCCGCCGTCACCATAGCCGCCACCAGAAGTACTTTTAATACCTCTACTGATTTCGTTTTTCCCTCCCTTGATCTCTGTGTTAATCACAAAAAATATCTCGGATGTGTATTAAGATCTAAATACTAAATGATTAAGAGTGTTTGATTTTTAACATTTGAATGTATAAAACTTATGTTTATTTGAAAATTAATAAACATAAAATCCAAATAAAATACTAATTAATCTAATATTCCATCACTAAAATATATAGCTTTTTAAAACATGATAATTGCTGGTGGTGATGGCTAACGATAGTGCTTGTGAATGTCAACTAAAAACGGTGGTTGGTGGTAGATTTGGTTGATGGTGGCAGCTTAGAATAGTAGCTAGTGGTGATTGGCAGTGATAGCTATTATGATTGATGATGGTGGTGGTGGTGGTGGGTGGTGACAGTTAATAATGGAGGGTGCTGGTGTGGCAGGGGCAGAAGGGTGTTCACCCCAACCCCCTTCACCGAAAAATTACACTGTATATGTAAGGCAAAATATGTGTTTTACCTTTATATATTAAGTTTTAACCTCCCTTGATGAAGCCTAAAAGTGTAGATTAGTGGTCAAGGGGTTCAAAACCTTTGTAAGGTCATAGGTTCAATTCCCATTAATTACAATCCTTTTTAAC
The DNA here is from genome assembly GCA_000715115.1 of Nicotiana otophora. NCBI lineage: Eukaryota > Viridiplantae > Streptophyta > Magnoliopsida > Solanales > Solanaceae > Nicotiana > Nicotiana otophora. The sequence continues at coordinate 15,011 of AWOL01S0265827.1, forward strand.
TTTTTTCTTTTTGAACCCCTTTCGCGAAGATCCTGCCTCCGCCACTTGTGGTGGGTGGCATAGTGATAGTTGATAATGGTAGGCGGTGTCGATAGTTAATAAAGAATATGAATGATAAAATCTTAATGATACAGACCTATTCAGATCTATTAAGTAGTTGTAAAGTAAAAAAAACACATTTAACGATTAAAATTTGAATAATTAAGATTCAAACTTTTAAAATAAACGCACTTAATGTCTAGATCTAAATAATTAAGATTCAAACATCCATTAAGTGCAAACAAATAAGGCCTAAGCAGTTTGAATTTAGGTGAGACATGCACTCTTTATGCAACTAGACTGTGGTCGTTGTACGCGCTTCCTGATTGGTCTTGAAGGACAAATGGTTTAGCACACGTGTTTAGGCGGGTGGATATTGAAGGGTGCGTTGTCGGGGGAGATTGAGCTTGGGCCTTGGTGCCACGCTCTTCTTCTTCTTCTTCTTTAAAAAAAAAAATTAAAAAAAGCGACGCAGATTTTTAAAGAATAACAACAACAACAACCCAGTATAATCCCACTAGTGGGGTCTGGGGAGGGTAGTGTGTA
>AWOL01S0265843.1:0-11028 GCA_000715115.1 Nicotiana otophora
GATTTGCGATTTAGCTAAAGTTCCAAGGCTTTAAGAAAGACAGAACGAGTGGGAGAGATAAATATGATGTTATAATAACCAAAGAGTGCATCTGGACTTGATGGAGAGTCTCTTAATAATCTTACAAGCAAGGAAGTGTTAAGTGATACACGGATGAACACACTTTCCCACGGATATCCCCACAAGTGTCGAGAGGCGAGCAGGATGAATTCTCAACTAAGGGAAAAGACCATGTAACGTATGGAAGAGCGCATACCTATTCACTAACTAGGAAGAATGAGGCGAGAAGAATTGGAAGAAAATCTATAAATTGAGATGGTCATGGTTATCACAAAATAGTTCGTATCAGAATGATGGACTCGCCTAGAGCACAAGTGTTAATAGAAGGTAAAAAGGATAAACTGTAATGCAGCCGACTTGAGTGACACTGAATATCAACTAAAAGATTAAGAGGGAGTTCATGTCTACATATTACATTGGAAAGTGAGACTACTGGCGATGAATTGGTGGTGTGAAAAACTCAACAAACCAGGCATAATGATACTACGAGTTCATGGGAGGCAGATAAGTGTATGGCACACTAAGGATGTCAACTATGAATTAAGGGCAAAATGGGATGGGAATGAATGCTCCAGTCACAAAGAAAATATAGTACCAGCATATTGTCTAAACCAAAGGGTGATCAAAGAGGAAAAAAATAACACAATCTACCAAAAGGAATAAAAAAGGAAATGTTCGAAACAGATTGAGATAGGATGAATACTTGTTACGAACCAAACATGTTTAACATGATAGCTCTTAGGATGAAATACCAGAAAATCCTATTGGTGACTACAATACTGGGAATAAGGTGAGTTACTCATCGAGGATGGACTCGGGTGGACTAAATACTACACCTATAAGGAAAATAAGAAGTCGTCGTTGAAGAATTTAGGAGGATCTCAAGTTTCAGAAAAGGTCCTGTTCGAGCCAATGACTTTTGTTGAATTGAAGATATATGAAGGGTGTTGATATGTGTTTTAGGAAGTGTTTAGAAGTAAAGAGGGATTGTGAGAATGTTCACAAGGGAAGTAGAGTGGTTTCTTAAAATCTTATAAGGCTTATAAGGAGGAAAGAGGGTGGTTAAGAAAGGTATGAGCACAATGTTACTTCACATTTGAGTCAATGCCATGCAGGTTGATGTTATCAGGGTGTGCACGCAATCTAGTAGATGTTATTTATTTGAAATAGATGGTCCTATAAGAAACTGACCTAATGTCGTTTGTTGAGAAATTTGGAAAACTAAGTTGCAAGTACTAATAAGATTCTAACTGTATCAAGGAAATTTTTGTAGAACTCAATTCCTAGGAGGTCATATGAAAGAGAAATATGATATAGATGTTCCACTAATGATGAAATGTGGCAAGGTGATCATTTATTCCTCTAGGAAACCCAAACATCATGAAAAGGACAATCTAACACATGACTTAGAACTTGCGGCTGTAACTTTTGCATTAATGATTTGGCATCATCATTTGTATGGGGTCCAGGTGGACATATTCACAGACCAATAGATCCTTAAATATATTTGCAAATAGAAGAAATTGAATCTAAGGTAGAAAAGATGGCTTGAGTTACGTAAGGATTACAATATCGATATTCTATATCATCCAGGGAAGGCTAATATTGTGGCAGATGCTCTTAGCCAAATATCTATGGGTAGTTTGGCCCACTTGGAGTCATATCAAAGGTTGTTGGCCAAGGAGGTTCATCGGTTGACTAGTTTAGGAGTTCGTCTTGTGGACTCTAGTGAAGGTGGAGTTATTATGAAAAATAGGGCCGAATCATCGCTTGTTGTGGAAGTAAAGGAGAAGTATCACAATAACCATTGTTGGAATAGTTGAAAGAAAGGATTCGTAAACATAAGACCATGACTTTTTCTCTTGGAATGGATGATGGTACACTAAGGTTCCCAGGGCGATTATGTGTTCCAGATGTAGATAGTCTCTAGGAAAGAATCATGACTGAAGCTCATCGTCCAGGTATTCCATGCACCCATGTTCTACAAAGTTGTATCATGATTTTAAAGAAGTCTACTGGTAGAATGATATGAAGAAGAATGCAACAGACTTTATGGCCAAATGTCCAATTTGTCAGCAAGTGAAGTCCAAACACTAAAGGCCTGGTGGGCTGGCATAGAACATAGAAATTCCTATATGGAATTGGGAAATGATTAATATGGATTATGTGGTAGGATTACCACGCACTCCGCGCAAGTTTGACTCAATTTGGGTGATTGTGGATCGGCTCACGAAATCAACACACTTCTTACCAGTTAAATCTACCTACACAGCGGAACAGTATGCTCAGTTGTATATCAAGGAAATAGTCAGGCTATATGGCACTCCAGTTTCTATCATTTCCGATTGAGGGGCTCAGTTCACGGCAAATTTTAGGAAGAAATTTCAGCAAGGTTTGGGTACTCATGTGAATCTTAGTACAACCTTCCATCCACAGACCGACGGGTAGGCAGAGCGGACTATTCAGACACTTGACAACATGTTTTGTGCTTGTGTTCTTGACTTCAAGGGTAGCTGGGATGATCATTTTCCACTCATAGAATTTGCTTATAATAACAACTTTCATGCTAGTATTCAGATGTCACCATTTGAGGCATTATATGGTAGGAGATGTAGATCTCTAATTGTGTGGTTCGAGATTGGGAGGCTGAGTTGATAGGACCAGACCTCATGCATCAGGCTATGGAAAAGGTTAAAATCATTAAGGAGCGGTTGAAAAGTGCTCAGAGTCGTCAAAAATCCTATTCGGATGTTCGTCACAGAGACGTAGAGTTCAAGGAAGATGATTGGGTATTCTTGAAGGTTTTCCTCGTGAAGGGTATAATGCGGTTTGGAAGGAAAGGGAAATTGAGTCCGAGGTATGTCAGGCCGTACAAAATCATTCAGAGGATTGGTCAGGTGGCGTACAAGCTTGAGCTACCACCTGAGATATCATTAGTGCACCAGGTATTCCATGTGTCTATGTTGAAGAAGGTAGATGGAGATCCGTCAGCTATTGTGCTGATTGAGACCGTTTTGGTTAATGAAGAACTGTCATATGAAGAAATTCTAATTGCCATTCTTGATAGATAAGTCCAAAAGTTGAGGAATAAAGAAATTGCCTCCGTGAAGGTGTTGCGGCGAAACCAGCAGTTTGAAGAGGCTACTTGGGAGGCCGAGGAAGAGATTAAAAAGAAGTATCCTTACTTGCTTGTATAAGCTATGTAACCTTTCTATAAAAATGTCGCCTATGGATTCTTGTATCACTTGTTTAGTTAATGTAAAGGAGCTTCTTTCTAAATATATTATATGTGAAGCCACGGTTGGTGCTGTTATCAGTTATGTTACGTCATTGGATTATATATATGTTTTGAGGATGTGTTTCTGGGGCTCTCTTACAGGTGGATAGACCCAGTTACAGGGGAAACTCTGGAGCAATTTTTGGAAATTCAGGGAGTTAGTCAAATTTGGGGTTGCTGGTGTGTGGTATGAAAACTGAGTTGCATAGGATACTAATAGTGAGCCTTGGTCCTCATTCGAGGACGAATGATCTTAAGTGGGGAGGATGTAAGGCCTTGTGAAATATTTCCTAAAAACCGGGGTTCGAACTTTTTGGATTGAATAGTGCGCTGTGAAGTTGAAGAAAAATATTTTGCAGAGTTAGGCATTTCCATGGCCCATTATGCGGCCGCATAATCACTCTGCGGGCCGCAGAATGGCCGCTGAGTGAAGAAGCTACTTGGGCCATTTTTGATGACATTTTCGTGGCCAGTTATGCGACCGCACAACCATTTCACGGGCCGCACGTTTTTCGCACAATCAGCCTTGGAATATTTGCGGAGGGAGGTTATGCGGCACATTATGTGACCGCAGAACAGGTCTGTGGGCCGCATAACGGCCATAGAGTTCAGCAAGCCAACCCAGTTTTGAAGGTCATTTTTTGCGGTCATTTCGCGGACACGAAATCATTATGCGGTCGCATATGTGACCTCAGATCCTGTCCCGGGGCTTCATTTTTGGTTTTTATAACCTGACCCTACTTAGATAAAGTATATGCCATAGGCAAACTTGAGCAAATTTCTGATACTTTTAGATTGAGAAAAAGTGATTAGTGTGAGGGAGTAACCTTCAACCTATTGTCCATCAATTATTGCTCAATCATTGAAGATTAACAAAGAATGTCTTCATCCTAAAGGTAAGAATCTATGTCCTAGCTCTCAATTCTGAAAATTTACAAACTTAAATGGGATAATTAGAAAGACAATTCTTGGGTGTGGGGGGAGGGGGGGTTGTTATCTTGCATGCATGTGTTATCAAAGAATGTAGGAAGGTTGTGAGCCAAAAGTAGTAGAGAATAGGTTGGGGAATGATGTAATCTTTCACAAAAGGTCCTTAAAAACATTAATGCACACCTAGTGTTTGATAATGTGCATAAATGAGCTAGAATCATGAGCATCTTCCTAATTTTTGTCCAACTTATTATATTTCTAAAATAGATCAAAGTTGCTAAGAATTCCGAAATGTTTTAGAGTTTAAAGGAACCTCAATTGAGGTATTTTGGCTAAACGCCCTTCTTCTTAGAATCGAATTCCACGGTGTTCATGTAATTGGTGTAAGACTCAAATTAATTATAAAAGAATTGGCTATTACGAATATGCTTGTGCTGAAGGATATATGCTCAATATGTATTGTAAATGATTCATCATATCACCTTATCATTGATGATGTGTTCAAAATATGGATTATGTATTAAAAATGTTAAGACTTCAAGTCAAGATCGAAATAAAGGTTGTTATGCCAAATTGTATAAAACGCCTCTATGTGCCTAAGATTCCCAAATTACTCATATGTGAATTTAATGTCTTGAATGGGAAACCTTATTGTTGTTAATAAAGATAATGATGTTTGAATATGGAAACGAAAACTGAAATTATGAAATACGGCCAAGTGCCAAGAATGACTTTGTAATTGTGGCCACTAGTGCCAATGAATCGAAAGGATATGAAGAAAATATGTTGTGAGATGATTGACTGAGAAAGGTAATATCTCGGGTGAGACGGCCTAGTCAATCGGGCCGTGATCGGACGCCATGCCGCACACATGGTGGTGACTGTGCTGGAAATTATAATGCAATTGTGGTTATGATGGATGTCTCAAATGAGACGACCTAGCCGATCTGGTCGTGATCGGACTCCGTGTAAGAATACGGTGGTATTGTGAATTATGGTATATCGGCACTAAAGATCATCCAACCTGATAACATGGAAATTGACTTGAAAACTTATGTGATCCTTAACTTGGTGTTTTAGTATTATTTGAAGCTCTTATTGAATTCTTGATTGTTCCCCCTTGTATTAAAATTCATTCTATTGAGATGGTGTTTAGTTTTACATACTAGTACTATTCGACAGTAGTTATGTCCTTTTTTGTCGGGGACACTGCATCTTTAAATGGATGCAGGTGGTTCAATAGCATTCAATGTTGATCAGAGATAGTGGTACATCCTCTTCCCAACAGACTTTGTGAGCCCCACTTCATCCCGAAGTGACGTATTATATCTTTTGTTCATATTATTATCACGTCTCGAGGGATAGCCGGGACCTTATTGTCGGCACTATCATAACACTCTTTTGTATCTTTTAGAGGATCCGTAGACACTATATGGGTTGTACATAGGTACTAGAAAAGTCAAACAAGTTATGTTGTGTTTTGATCACTCGTTTCACTCACACTATAAGAATATGTGTATTTTGAGACTTAAAAGTGAAGTAACTAATGTAATGATTTAGAATTGTGTACATGATCTCGCTACAGTCTAATTAACGAAATTATGACTTCTCTTGATCATGGGTGCATTGGGTAGAAAGCGTCTAACAAGCTTGCTTGACCGAGTTCACTCGGTTGGATGCCGGTCGCGCTTTCTGAGTTTGGGGCGTGACAATCGGGCTATATGACCTCGGCATAAATCATGCGTGATATTGCTCGGAGTCCAAATATACTTAATATTTCTTCCATGACTTGAGATGTTATAAATACTTGATGGCTCTTATATGTGTGAAATTAGTATGTGATATTTCGAGACTCTAACGGATATTTAGTTAAAGAACCACTTATTTATTGTTCATTTATTTGTTATTATTGATGTACTCCCTGCCTATTTATAATTTATGCACTCTATTTATTGACCCTTAGTACGTGTCGATATTGAGCCCTCGTCACTACTTCTTCAAGGTTAGACTAGATACTTATTTGGTACATGATGTTTATGTACTCGCGCTACACTTCTGCACTAATCGTACAGGTTCTGAGGCAGGTGCATCTGGCGGTCATTCAGGCGCGTACCCCGTTACCCAGAGCTTAGTGGTGAGCTGCTCTCTATGCCCATTCTGCAGTATCCAGAGTGTCTTCTTATTGTATTTATTTTTTATCTATCTTATTCCAGCTAGTAGTATAGGATGTTTTGTATAGTTTACTCGTTTGCTCGTGCACTTGTGACAACGGGTTTTGGGAATATTCTAATAGACCCTTTATGGTTTTGAGTATTTAATTCACTATTTTACTCTTTCGTTATTTTATACTTTACAATAACACAATCACCTATTAATCATTCTATCATTAAATAAAATCAATTACTTTAAACATATTAAAATGGACAATTACTTGGATAGTTCACCTTTGGCTTGCCTAGCAGCGACGTTGGGTGCCATCACGACATATAGTGAGAATTGGGTCGTGACATCTAGAAGATCACATGAAATAACACTTCATAAAGTCGCAGTAGAGGTTCGGGTGACTGAAAATATGAATGAACAAATCTCTTTATTATGTCTTTATAAAACAATGTTGCAACCGAAATAAAATATTCACCGACGCCATCTATGATAGCGCTAAGTATATATGAGGATCTTAAGTTTAGAGAAACAATTCAAGTAGAATTGGTTTCATATGAAAGTCATGTAGTTTTGGATCTGCAGTTCAAATACTTGAAAGTATAAAGCCAACAATGTGTACAATCACTTTTATCCATCTTATATGTCTAGCATCACATGAAAATTTGATATGCTTCTAAAATCTATTTATATGGCTTATATGACTTAACTTATATACAATATCTAAAGGATTTAAATTGTTTAAAGCATATAGAATTCTCGGTCATGAAGTACTGCATTTGTGTGCACATATGTATCTTGCTATAACTATAAGCGTGATAATGTGATTAGCGAGAATTGTTTACCTTTATAGATATATTGAAAATGTCTTTCCATGACATTATATGAATACATTATGTATCGATCAAGAATGATGATTTCAAGGTGCAACATATTCATTCAAGTTAATATGGATGATTTATTTATCAAATCTCTACCAACGATCTTTCGAAAGTGGTGCACAAAATTGGAATGCGAAGGCTCAAACACGTGAATTGATTGTCTCATCAAGTGGAGTTAATACACGTTGTACTCTTTTTCACTTATAAGGTTTTGTCCCCCAGGGTTTTCCTTGTAAGGTTTTTAATGAGGCAACCAAAAGGCGTATTTCTAAACATTGTACTATTTTTTCTTTACTAGAATTATTTCCCACTGTATTTTATTTTAGTTAAGGTTTTAACGAGGCACATTATCTGTTAAATAGACATTCAAGGGGGAGTGTTATAAGTAGAATTGTATTTAAGGTAAATGCTTATATTTTAGAGAGATTTTAGGGTTTGTTACTTTGTGGCTAAGTTATTTTTTTCCTATAAGTAGAGGGGTTCTATTCCATTATAATTCATTCCAAATCAATAAGAACTCTCTCTCTCTCTCTCTACTTTTCTCTGCAATACTCTTCTTCTTCTTTTATTTTCTTATAACATGTTATAAATAGAATTGTAATTAAGGTGAGTATTTATGTTTTAGAGAGATTTTAGGGTTTGTTACTTTGTGGCTAAGTCACTTTTCCCTTATAAATAGAGCGGATTTATTCCATTGTAATTCGTCCCAAATCAATAAGAATTTTCTTTCTCTTTACTTTTCTCTGCAATACTCTTCTTCTTTTTTTATTGTGTTATAACATGTTATCAACACGACACTCTAACCACTTGAGTAGAGACCACTTGAGTAGAGGACAGTTGTTTTAACATATAGATATATTATTAATTAGTTGTCTAGCATTTGAGAAATTAAACCACCCATGGAGAGAAGATATAGGAACTTGCATGAGGCTCTTGGGTATATTGATATTCCTATACTAAGCATATACTTTGGTCACCAGGCTTTGAGATACGTGCATGATGCTCAACTTGTACATAATATTAAGTATAATGATTGTCAATTGTTCAATGAACTTCCTTCAAGATTAAATTCTGGACTTAAAGTATGTATTTTACCTTATTTTTCTCTTTTAAATTATTAAAAATTTATAATATGATTTTAAATACAAGTAAAGACAATAAATTTTGATTATAACTCTAGTGGAGTTTGTAAGAAATTATAACCACCTGAAGTAGTAAATTTCTATGTCTTGCCATGATCAAATTTATGTATGATTGTGAACACAAGAAGTGAAAACCCATTCCATTGAATTTGCTTCATTCTCATTCCCTTAAGCGAATGTGGTAGTAGTATGTGATAAGCCTGAAATAAGTCAAAATTATAACTATGAAGGTATCAATGGATGTAGACGTGGCAATAAACAAAATTATAATCGTCATCATTATAGTAATGAGAACAACAAGGATTCTCAAAATAATTCATCACTATATAAAAGTAATGATTATCATTGATTTGACATGAGATTTTGTAAAACACATATAGATGATTATAGTCCATTCATGATGTGAAAGTGATAACATGTGATTTATGAGTACATATTCATTCTTGGAAGAATATGAAGGTGCTAGTGGTAGTGAATATACCACACTCAACTCTAGAAAGAGGTTTTGAGATAAAATAAAAAAATAATTTTATTATTATAGCATGAATAGTCATTGATCATATACCTATTGTGATTATGCCACAATATTATGGCCATGTGATTATTACTGGGCAAAAGTAATAGAAGCAACATATCTTGTCTATAATGATTTTGACTATGACTATAATGGTATAATTAATTGAAAGCTCTAGAAGAGCCAATTATACTATTTTGGAGAAAGAAAATTGATTATTAGTAAGGTATTTTGTCTTATTAAGTCTCAAAGAAACTTCTTGAGTTTCTAAAGTATTCGCAAAAGCGATTGGTTATATTGAAACTATAAATAAATGAAAGATTTAATATCTTCTATTACTACAACTTGTAGCGGGATCATATGTATGTGAAAAACTACCCATCTTATTTTCCAGTTTGTACTATACAAATAAAAGAATTCCACAATAAAGTAGAAGTTTATTGATATAAAAACTCATATCATAATAAACTTGGAGTTTATTGATAATTGCACACGTCATGGTGTAAACCTGAAATTTATCAATATTGTTAATTTATCCAGTTAGTATAACTAGTATAGCGATATCAATTTAAGTATGATGTGCAAAAATAAAAGAGAACTCACATGGGTAAATATTAAAAAAATTAAAAAGTTCTTTACGAATTCTCGTATGTTGCTTGTTCTCATTAATTAATAGACAAACTAAAATTGGGATTGAATCATATGAATGCTGGAAATATCAAAGGTGAATATGGGCACATTCACATGTCATGTATTTCACATAAGATACATTTATGAGATGGTTACATGTACGATTATTATTAACCCGCAACATGGTGTTTGCCAGATAACTTGTTCAAAAATTTAATTTAGAGCATATTCCAGATTTTTTATTCAAGATAGTAGATCTTGATAACTTACATCACAGTTGGTTTAGAAAATGCTTTATTGAGTGCCTCAACTTAATAGCTAAACTATTGCTCATGAGAATAAAGTTATTTATATCAGTTTGATATACATTATATACAAAAATATATTATATTCTCCCCTTACAAGTGGTTCAAGGTCAGGAACCAAATAATTCCATCTTATTATTATTGATGTGTGGTGTATATTTTGATTAACATCATAACGTACAAAGTTGGATTTCCAAAGTTGATGTCATTTTTTATGTATCCATCTCACTATAAGTAGCTACAATGCTCGCTCTATTCATTGAGCCATTTATCAAAATGCTCTCCGAATCGATTATATTTATTCAACCAAATTATTTAGTCAATGTTAAGCCACATAGATATAATTCCAACAAAATCATACAATACCCTGCATACAAGTAGCAAAACCTTTTAATGACTAAAGCTATGAATTTGTAGGTGAAACCACTAAAAGGTTAATGGAAACTCAGAATAAGTAGTCGATGAGAAAGTGGACATGACCAAAAGATTCAGTAGTTAAGCTCTATGGACGGAGTGATCCTTCTACTGTTTCTCAAAAGGAAATTTAATACTGTATGTCAATAATGCTCAATAAAAAATAAAAAAAAATAGCCCGACATTATGATTAACAACCTGTAACTCGTAATTACTTTTTATTAAAATAAAATAACTTTCTAGCCCAAACTCCTTAACTTCCATACTCTTTCGTTGGAGTTCCATTGCATGTCAAAGGGCATTATAGAAACACTAAAAAAATTGCAGTTTGCAACTTCAATTTATCGAAGTTGTAAAATATTAGTTGTTTGAATCAGTTGAGAAATATTATTTGATACATGTGGTCCTTGTTAAGAGCTGACAAAAAAAAAAAAAAAACTCCATTAAGGAAGTTTATAAGCTTCAATTTTGAAAATCGGATTTTCAAAATTTGATTTGATTTCGAATGGTATTTTGAAAAATTGTCACGACCCGGAATCCCAACCTCGGGGTCGTGATGACGTCTAACTGTAATGACCCGGCCTGTCGTTTTGAGTATTATAATCTCGTTCTCCCATTTACTGCTTAATTTATACTTTATAGTTATTTTATGACTTACCGGGTTAGTGGGTTCGGGTCCGAAAGGAATTCGGAGTGAAATGAGGCACTTAGACTC